>NIPM01000213.1:81439-122429 GCA_002738285.1 Holacanthella duospinosa | reverse complement strand
GTTTTAACATTTACCTCTCAGCCTGGAGAGGTGATTGAAATACCTCGCCTCCCTGAATTGTAACGTTTTGTTGCAATTAAATCAAATATACTACGAAACATCAAACTCAGTAAAATGTTGAATTTTTGCGCGCACACAGATTAAAGACCAATAGACAACAGCATTTCTCGCTAGAGTATAAATTCTACCAAAACATTATGAACAAATGTCAGGCTACTCAGTGGTTATTATTAGGTGATGAAGTATACTCCGAACTAAAATGCTGGTATGAAGTTGGGTTGGGCTAAGTTTGGGTTATGGTTGATGTTAGTGTTGTTAGCTTTCCGAAATCTTTCTGTCATTTATGCAGTTTATTAAAAAAATCCTACGAAAAAAGTGACAAAAGCGTCGACTAAGAAAATCACGCGCAAGAATAACATCACTATCAGACGGGCTGAAGCTTCATAACCGTAAGTTGTTAAAGTGGGTGAAAAATTGTGTTACCATGGCATATAGCTCAAAAAAAAAGTAAAGATATATATCCTAAGACAGAAAACTGGCTGACCATATGTTGGCAGCAACAGTAGCTGTAATAATTTAATAGAAATGTTTGAAGTNCTAAGACAGAAAACTGGCTGACCATATGTTGGCAGCAACAGTAGCTGTAATAATTTAATAGAAATGTTTGAAGTTCGATTGCAGTTGCATACTAATGCTTAGCTATGCACCATTTGATTTGAGTGGGTTGGTCAATGAGAAAATGAATACAGTTGGTTTGGAAGTGTGAGTTAGTTAAAGGCATAAGGGAAAGGACTTTTAGTTCCATGCTCTTTCTGGAGACAGAAAGTGCCTTAAAATGAATGGTCAAATTACGTCGTATAGGAAGTTTTTGGATAAATTTTTTAATACTTTCGGAAAGACCATCCAAAAGTAGTGTAACAAAGTGAAAACATCAACACTCTATGATCACAGAAAAAATAAGTTGTTTTGAAAATTTAAATTCTTTGATGTTATTTTGAGATGATGTACTAAGAGATAAGCATCCAACAATTACAATTTTCAAAAAATCATAACTTTTTTGCTTATGATCGTAGAGCGTTAATTTTTTATTTCGTTACCCTGTTTTTGGATGGTCTNACTTCGTTACCCTGTTTTTGGATGGTGTTTCTGAAACTTTAAAAGCTTTCTCCCAAAAAGTTTTTCCTATGATGTAATTTGACCATGAATTTTAAGTCACCTTCTTTCTCCAGTTTTTAGATATTTTATCGTCCCTAGGAACGATTCGCAGATATATATCGAAACATATATTTTGTTACGTTACGCGATTTTGTGACGATGAGAGATGGTAAGTTTAAATAAAACTCCTGCGGTTCTTCTCCACTTGACTCAACAGATAACTTACCGACTCCTCTTTCTGCTTCTCTGCTTTGCTCGATTATTTGCAGTAACAAATATCTAATCAAATCACATGTTTTGTGACGACATGCCATTGTGTAGTGCTGAGAGATGGTGATTTGTTAAAAGAAACCAAGTCGAGGAATGGGGTCTATGGGAACTATTCCACCTTACTCAACAGAGAACCTGCCGACCTCTCTTGGTCTGCTTTTGCAGAGCTTGAGATCCTCCATTGCTTTTCAGCTGCTTGTTAGTCTTCACTTTTTGCCGCAATTGAACTCAAAGAGTGAAGACTACTTAAGAAGCAGATGTTCTCATTTCTTTATTTCAATCGCACTCGTAGCTTATGCTATGTAATAGTAAGCGCGATTGAGTCTACGATTGCATATTCTTTGTAACCACGATTCAGAATAATCGCCATCGCGTTTGTAAAATTCGGTGTCGCGACTCTATGTGCATATACCCTTAGTTTTAACAACCGAAATTTCATGCATAAATGTAATCAGAATCTAATAAAAAGCAGTTTGAAGGCTTAAATATAAATATATACAAGGTTAGCCAAACTTTAGTATCATTTGTACCAAAAGTGAGTTTACAACCCTTCACTACCTGAAACAAAGACTATAGAAACCACTTTTGGCATAAGTGATACTAAAGTTAGGCTAATCCTGTATAAAATTTATTGGAGCCATCTTGGAGCCAGAGCCATGGCTCCGGAGCCGGGTCCCAAATATCAGGGAGACGTTGAGAACACTGTACAGTCAGGGGCATCTTCTATATAATTCAGTGTGTTTGGTCGCGTCTGACACACAAATTCTCTTAAACTAAGCAATTTAGATATAGGGTAACCTATTACAATTATAATTGGTATGTATTTGTGATGTCACTCATGCTATTTCTTTTAAGGTCAGAGGTCAAATGTTCGACTTTTTGATTTTATAATGAAAAATGGGAAAAAGAGATACAGCAAAAAAATTGTCATATAGTTTCTATATGGCTTTTTTTTTTGGTTTGAGAGATGGAATGTGAAAGGCATGTTCACTCTACTTATAAGGTTTTTTATATATTTATAAAACAATACAACAATCATTACAAATTGTCATGGTTCAGTGGTTATGGCATGGGAGTTTGGTGGGTTTGGTCGGAGGTTCGATTCTTGGTGGGGTGTTGTTAATTTTTTTTTTCCAAAAAAATATAAACAACATGGTCCTGATGCAGATATAAGGCTGCTTGATTAATTGTTTCCCCCCAAAATGATAAAAAGAAACATGATTTATTTAATGAATTTTTAGAAAATTAAGACATATATAGTGATACCTATATATACTTAGATTGTCACCCAACTGACCTTTCATAATAAAGTGAAGTTTACTAACACACTTGCATAGTTTTAAAATCCTATTCATGTCTAAAAAATCAATTGGCTGGTGATTATGGAGTAAGAATTTCGGTGAATCAGTTCGAGGTTCGATTCGTAGTAAGGATAATATTGTTTTTCTAATATTTTTTTTGGAAAACTTGGCATAAATGAATTTTGGGTGAGCTTGGCATATGACTCGAATATTTTTGGTTGAACTTGGTATTTGATTCCAAAATTATTTTGGGTAAGCTTGGCATAAAATCCAAATATTATGGTGAACTCGGCATACGATTCCAACTTTACAGGTGAACTTAGCATACGACACCTAGCATACGACACCAATATTTTACGGGTAAACTTGGCATACGACACCCAACAATATTTGAATGACTTGTCATACGAAACACAATATACTTTGACTAAACTTGGCATGCAACCCCAATATACCTGCGTGAATTTGGCCTACGATAAAAATATTTTTTAGTGAATTTAGCATACTCCACTCAATATTTTTTGGATTAAGCTAACGTATACCCCAAATTTTTATGGTGAATTTAATATTCGACCCCAATATCATTTGGATGAACTTGACATATGACCCTGATTTTTTTGGGTAAACGTATTACAATATTTAATGGGGGAACATGGCATACATACGAAATATATTATNTTTGGGTAAACGTATTACAATATTTAATGGGGGAACATGGCATACATACGAAATATATTATGGGTGAACTTCGTTTTCGACGTTGATAAATTTTGAGAAAACGATTGCAAACATATTTTCGTATTGTTCGCATACTTGGCATACGAACCTAATATGTTTGCTNAATTTTGAGAAAACGATTGCAAACATATTTTCGTATTGTTCGCATACTTGGCATACGAACCTAATATGTTTGCTCGATCTTGGCATACAACCCTAATATACTTTGAATGAATACTCTACACCACCACAATACATTTTGTGTGAAATTGCGATACGACCATTTTTTTGCGTGAACCTAGCATACCACATTTTTAGAGTGAATTTGACATATCCGCCAATATACTTTGAATTAATTTGACATATGTACACAATATACATTTGGTGAGTTGGCATATGATCCCAATATGCTACTTAGCCAATGACGCAAATATTTTTAAGTGAACTAGGCATAAGCGAAAAGTATTCTATGGGTGAACCAGGGATCCGATCCGATTTTTTGGGTGAAATTGGCAAACAAACCCAATATATTTTGGGTTAGCTTGGCATACTATTTCAATATTTTTTAATGAATTTGCGATTTGAGCATGTACAAAAGGGATGCTGGTAGAGTCTGGAGGGAACAGGGATGAAAGGGATACGTGGATAAGGAATGGGAGGGAAGGAGCGAGCATGGATATGAATAGAGACAGGGACGGGAGGGATGCGTGCATGTGCGGAAGGGGTGTAGGCATGTACGAAAGGGATGCGGGCAGGGACAGGAGGAATAGGGCATGTACGGAGGGGATGCGGTGATGAACGACAGGGATGCGTGGTACGGACGGGAGGCATGCGGGCATGGAGAAAGGAATGAGGGCATGTACGGCAGGGTTACGGGCAAGGTCGGGATGGAGCCAAGCAAGGACGTGAGGGATCCAAGCAGAGACGTGAGGGATGCGGGCATTGACGGAAAGAATGCTATCGTGCGTGGAAAGGATGATGGCATCAACAAGCGGGGTGCGGGCATTCTAAGAAGTTAAAAATAATATAATGCGCTGGATCTGGTTGGAAACGCTGACAATCAGCAAATCACAAGGACAGTCATTGTCAAATGTTGGTATTTATTTATCTTCGCCGTGTTTATTCACGGCCGAAGCAAAGGTAAAGATAACGACGGTGCCCGAGTAAAAGTAACGTTAAAGTCAAAGTTATACAATCTCTCAGACAAGGTAAATTTGTAGATGGTTACTGTTAATTGCGTTTACAAAGAAATTTTTGAGTAACGAATTAGGATTTTATTTGTAAATAGCCCAAAACTATTAATTTGTAAATAGCCAAAAATTATAAATTTTGTTTTACATATTTCCATTTTAAACGAGACTAAATCCTAGCCTCTATCTACTGATCAAACGTTGGGCATGGACAGAGCTTTGCTGACAAACCCCAAGTGCGCTAAAGGCTCAACCATGATTTATTTTATTTATTATACGGCTATATCAGATACCATTTATTACGACATTCAACTAACAGACGCTGCCTCGTTTGCTTACCTGCTTTGTTCAAAATCTGCTACACCATTTTTTGTTGATCTGCTTTCGTTACTTAATGGAATGCCTGCGGCAGCGCTAGCCTTGCGAGCGAAGCGAGCAAGCGAGCGTCGGCTAGTTTGTTTCTATCCACGTGTATAGAAACATGCGGGTTTGGGGTGGGNGTGATAGCGAAGCGAGCAAGCGAGCGTCGGCTAGTTTGTTTCTATCCACGTGTATAGAAACATGCGGGTTTGGGGTGGGTGATCGTTATCCGTTACAAACCCTAGCTAAGATAAACATTCATAATACAGCAAATCCTCTCATTCGGAAACAAGAACTCTCCACCCCGTCTCACCTCACGTGGCGGTTACCGTAAACATTCAAATAATGTGGAATGCAAATTTGTAAACAATTTATGCATTATGTTAAATATGTGAAACTTTACGATACCTGAATGGATGGCGGGGTGGGTGGAGTGAATTTTATTCAGCCAGTGAGTGAGAGCTGGTTTCCGAATGAGAGGTTTGCAGTACTTATTTGTCCTCCGATGATAGATGAGAAGCCAGTAGAGTTCTTAAACACGAAGAAAGAAAGAAAGAAAAAGTTTATTAAAGGAGTTGAGAACCAGTATTTACTCTGCACTGCCAAAGGATACCCACCACCAATGCTAAAATGGGTATATAACGCGACGGTAATCGATAATGACACAAAGTGGCAGAATTAACAAACTTTATAAAATCCCTACATTTTGCAGGAGTTCGAAGGTGCCTACACCAGAGAAGAAGTGACTGAGGATCCAGAAGAAGTGAAACTGAAGTTGATTTTTCCAGAGGCATGGAAAAAGGGTGAAAAAGTATTTATGTGTATTGCGGAAAATAGTGTAACTACGGAATATTCGTCATTCAAAATCAAAATGCTTGACATCCCAAGATTTCCGTTTGAGATAGTTATCCCAGTTACTCTGGCTATCATGGTAGTTATCCTAATGCTTTCACTTCTTTTCTTTCGGATTCGCAAATACCTCGTTAAGGTAATTCGGTTATTTACTCTTAAGCGGTATTTAGCCGTGAAGGGCCTCAAACTGATTCTTTTTTTGCAAAATGGTAACGGAATGAATGGAATGCAGTCCACTCTTAAGGTAAGTTCTCATGGCCGCTCCTACATGAGATTCGAGCGTTCCGTTCACGCGAATTCGCAGATGTTAGAGCGTCTGCATGAGAATCGATCTCGCTTCAGACGCTCCTGAGTAAACGCGCGTCAACATTACTCTCGAAGTTCGCGTGAAGCTGGAAGCTCATAATTTTGAACTTCTTGCGTCAAACTACACGCATTTTTACTCTACTGGGGTATCCTAAACACCTTTTTGGAGGGAATTTTAAATAGTTTAATTTTCAAATTTTCAGTAATTTTGAATAATTCAGTAAAAAATTAATTTTTTCATTAATTATGTAAAAAATTAATTAATTCAATAACAACTTAATTCAGTAATTTTCAGTTCTTTTATTTTAATGAATAAAATAAGTTTTATTCAATATTTTAAAAGCCTTATTTAAAAGGATAAATAAAGTAGGATCAGCTGTTCATGAGAATCATGCTCGCTTTTCGCTTGAGCTTTCATGAGAATTGTTTCCGCTGCGGACGCCGGAACTCGGAAGCTCGACGCTCGACGCTCATGAAAATCGCTCGAAGCTCATATACGAGCGGCCATGAGAACTTATCTTTAGGTGTCCATCCTGAGGATGCAAAGGGTTTCTTTCCGACAGACTATGCAATGGGTTCAATCTAATAATTCACCCACAACTCAGAATATTTATATTTGTCAGTTTTTCACGTTGATTCCAAATATCATATTATATGGGGTTGGGATATAATCAACGATTAAATTTTTTCTAACCGCCGGTTACGGCTAGTGATGCTATCCTTTAAAAACGAAAACGAAACGTTTTCATATTTTTCGAAAACGAAACCATTTTTTCCTTTTGCTTTTCGTGTTCAGTTTATGTGAAAAGAAAACGTGGAAGAACTTACCTAAAAACTATACAAAAATGATATTGGAATCTAAATGCCTAAGACTTGACTGAGTTTTTATGTGTATTAAACACTTTCATTTCAATTATAAATTTCAAATTTTGGCAACTCCCGCGAAAAAATTTGTTTAAGGAGCGTAAAGTATCCACTTTACTAACCCTTGGCAAAGCGAAGTGTCCTATTTCATTATCCGTGCCAACTTTACTATCGTTTTACAAAGTGTTAGCATAGGGCGCACTAAACCTGCAAAATTGTTTGTGGGACCGTTTGCGTCTTAAGTTCATGTCAGCCCCTCCCCCTCCCCCCAAAAAAAACGTAAAATAATAAAATATAAATGTGATATTCTGAGTCACAGTAAAAAAAAAACGAAAATCAAAATACTAAACGAAGATCAGTCTGAGCCCTTCGTCCTGTTATTAGTTCTATGCATTTATGAGCAATGGAATTTCAGGGAGGTCTTTCGAAAGCAGAAATAGAAGATTTTGAACAGGGTTTTCCTGAGAAAATGGAACTGAACGGATTCGCACACGAAAACATACATTATCAACCATATGACAAAAGTTTTGAGATCAACGCGGGAAAATTGATCATTTGTAAGTTTATTTTACGTTGAATTCGTTTAGAGTTCATGGGATCACATACAGCTACCTCCTAAGTCAAAAGTCTAGACGCTTTGTTGATTCAGAATTTTCTTGGCAACAAGATAAATTAAAAGGAAAACGTGTGTAAGTCTGTAATATTTATGGGAACTTGATATTAGAGAGCTGGCACTGTTTCGTTTAGTTTCTTCCTGGAAATGAAAATGTAACGAACCATAATTGGATCAGAGAACCAGAAACGAAACGAAACGATGAAAAAGTGAGAATCTTACAGGGAAGAACGTTCTATGAAACTCTAGTAGAATTAAACTGAATCGTACTTAAACAAAATTAACACTTTGATTTAATTAAAAGCTTCAATTAATTAGAATAAAATTCAAATTCTTTTATAACAGGCACATTGAGCTTCTAATCAATTGCAAAGTTTATAAAAGTTATGAACTTTATAGAGCAAAAAGCTAGTTAGTACGTCACTTTGAATGTCACGTGATAACAGTAAAAGTTTATGGAGTTTATGAAATATATCAAAATAAGTTTGTGCTGTTTGAAACTTTATAAAGTTTATAGAGTTTAACTGCATTATAGATCCAGTTGACGTCACTCTGATTGGTAACGTGATCAATAATTATGAATTTATGTGAGTTATAATTACTTCTTTATAAACAGTGGCAAAACTTCTGAATTGAAATCTTTTGAAAATTTCCCGCTTTCACTAGGAAAATTTTCTAATTTGGTAAGTTTTATAATCTTGTAGAATCTAAACGTAAATTTATTTGATTACATTTCATAGCAAAGTTTAAAATTTAACAAATTTTATATAGTTTCATGTCGAGTATAAACGTAAAGAGTCTAATGTTCATTCAAAAATTGACTGCAGTTTTTTTTACCTTAAATTTATTGCCACCGCGACCTCGGGTCATTGTTCTTTTCTAGCGTCAATACCGTTATCAATGATCAGTTGTTTAAATTTAATTCTTAATTTAATTAGGTAGGCCTGTTGCATGCGTGTCTGACAAATAACATTGTAAAATGATGTCCTTGACACGAAAATAAATCAAACAAATCAAAAAAAAATCAAAAAAGTTGGCGCACGAGAGCTCAGAGCTAGCTCAATTATTAAGCGTGTATAACGAAGCTGGAGATGGTTGTGCGATTGCTTTGTCCGTCTGCCGGAAGGCGATGAGGAATTTTGTGCTAGTTGCATCAGATTATGTAATTTCAATTATCTCATATATTAAAATAAGCTATTAGCTTGTTTTTTTAGATAAATTTCTCATAAGCATAAGTATGAGTAATATCATGAACAGTATTCACCGTACGGGCAACACGCACTGTGACAAAATGAGATAAAAAGAACATGAGAGTTGTGAGACCATAAAGGCCTCACTTGGGCATTTGGAGGAGGTCAAAGGTTGGATCGGAGAAGCGACGGGGTAAGGATATTGGTAAAAAGACGGGCAGGGAGGAAAGGTCAACGGAAAAACAGAATTGGGGAGTCACAGTGACAGGTCAAAGGGTCACTCAAACCAATTGTTTAGGATTCGCAAGGATCCTCACCAAATCCGAAGTAAGTGAAAAACGTTGGGAGAGAGGAGTGGAACCAGAGAGACCCAGGATCAGACCGTGAAGCTCTCTCCACAGGTGCAGATTAGACGCGTCTGGAGAGAAAAAGACTTGTCGGTCGACGATTCTAATCTACTAAACCAAAAAGTAAATAGTAGAGGGAGTGGAGGAAAGTTAATTATTTTAAAAAAAAATAGGAAAGTCCACTTACCATTGTAACAGCGTACTAGATATCTGGGCTGTTGTGTGAACACCATCCAAAACAACCCGTAACTGTGTTTTGACGTAATAACAATTATTGAATTTTAGAAAACTCCGTAAATCGAAAAAAATTCGAATTTCGGGTTTTTCGAATTTATTTTGATTGTTCCTAAACTTTACGACATGGAGCGGATAAATCTTGCAGAATGGTATCCAAATTGCTAAAAAAAAATTTGACATTCGGTTCATACTTGACATCAGAATAACGATTTTACTATCTTTTCAACACACACTTTGGAGGTCACTGGCAAGTCACTTTGTGAATTTTGTCAGACAACAGGTGTCAAACAAGAGATTTGAAGCAGGACTACTAATTACAGGTATCCTAGCTTGCGCCTTGGTTATCCCGCTGAGATATACGACTATATTTAAGAGAAAGAGTCTGCAAAAATTTATGTGAGGGACAATAGGTACAACACAAATTCGAATTTCGAATTTAAACATTAGCTTTAAAAAATTAAATAAAATAATACTTTTAGTTACATTAATCGTTGTTGCTTAAAAAAATTAAAATTTATTGGAAATTTATAAAATATTGTTTATTCAAACTTTTTAAATACAACCGTCTGACTACGGTTTCGTACTTATTCGTACACGGTGGAAGACAATTTCCCATTAGTTTATCTAGAATTAATCTCTAAATCTAGGCAAACATGGATAGATGTCGAACATCAAATCGAAAATGAAATGCATATTGGAAACAAAATTGTATCCAGTTTCTGCAATGTTATTACACTTCTAATTAATGCATAAGCAATGCAATGTAGCAAAAATATTTGACGCAACTGTAAAACACGGGAAGCCATGAGGGAAAACATTTTACTTTGAATTTAATTGAAAGGAGTTTTTTAAGTCATTCCTTCCGGAGTTTACAGGTTTTGAACTTGACTTATCTTCGAAATGTTCCAAGCAGCATGAATCGATTCGAGTAGTGACAAACGAAGCATCTTGAGGTTCTCAGATTTTTTGAGAAGTCAAAAAGATTTCGTATTTGATTGCCGAGTTCATCGAAATTTATAGGTTTTTAATCCGTATCCAGTTTGCTCTTTCTTTGATGGTTAGAAAACCGCATTCCTGTAAGATTTAGTTAATAGAAATGTCATACTTCGAATTCTAGGTAATCGTAGTCTCACGGCTGAATTTAAAAAAGTTTGAAAGAACAACATTTTATAAATCTCCACTAAATTTGAATATTTTGAGTCAACAACAATTACTATAACTAAAAGAATTATTTAATTTTGTTGGTTAAGCTAATGTGTAAATTTGGAATTAGAACTTGTGGGTTAGAAAGTCTGTATCGCACATATTGCCCCGCATTAATTTTTTCAGAATCTTCTCTTAAGTATAATCGTATACATCTCAGCTGGATAACCATGACGCAACCTGGATACTTGGAATTAGTAATACTGCATCAAATTTTTCATTTGACGTCTGGATTGTTTGCGAAAATTCACAAGGCAACCCGCCAGTGATCTCCAAAGTCACTGTTGAAAAAATGAATAAACCTTATATTGTGAGGCCGATTATGAACAGATTTCCAATATGTATTTCAATTTGGAGATCATTCTCCAAAATTATGCGGTCCATATTGTTGGATGGAAAAATGATCTTTCTCCACTTTCCTTTGCGTCCCTCTCTTTCACTATCCAGACGACAGACGTACTCCCGAGGGTCTGAAGTCTTGTTCCCATGCCTTACAAAATCTTCGCTTCATACTTCTGGAAATCTGTGATTTCCAGGAGGGCGTAGAACTGTCTCCCCAGCCCTCGTCCATTCAACATCTCTCTGAAGACAGTCAATTCGGGTTCCCATCTACCCATTTCCCTCTCATCAAACCTTTGTTTGACCTCTCACCAAACCTGCCCTAGACAATCTACCGGACCATTTCCCAAACCCTATCCCCACCATCCCCAATTCCGTCACACTTATCGTAAAGTTTGAGAAAAATCAAAAGAAATTTGAAAAATCCAAAATTCAAATCTTCGTTGTTTTCTCAAATTCAGAAACTTTCAGACCGTCGAAACATAACTAGGGGATTGTTTTAGATGGTATTCACACAAGATTCAAGCTTGATACCATCAAGTCCGTTTTATTGTATTTGGTCAGATAGTGCACTGACTACATGCGGAATTATTTCGGAGTTTGCTTAATGCTTAATTAAATAATTAATTCAACTAATTTAACTCATGATTAAAAATTCTAATTTAATTCAAATTCAATTCAATTATACTATCCAGATTTTATACGAATTTAATTAGAATTTATATTCAATGTTAATGAAAGTCTATTAAAAACCTTAATCAAAATCATGCCAGATACATTTCTATTTCTAATTTATTACCAATTTCACAGGAATTTGATTTAATCAGTAGTATTAGAAGTTTCGTTTCCGTTTCGTATCCAGTAAATTTTCGTTGCGCTTCTTAATGGTAACTGAAACGAAACAAAAGCTTTCGTTTTCAAAAATTTGGAAACGAAACAACACGTTTTATCATTGCTGGCAACGAAATGGTGGCAGTTCTAATTAAAATATTTTTTAGACACTAATAATGTAATTGGGAGTGGGCAATTTGGAATGGTGATGAAGGGGGAATACGATGGTAACCCAGTAGCTGTGAAAACAGTCCAGGCGCATGCGGAAACTCTTTACATCAAAGCCTTGCTTAGTGAACTCAAGATTATGATGTATATTGGGCGCCACCCAGGAATAGTAAGCCTAATTGGTGCACAAACGAGGGAACTACATAGAGGTTAACAATTTATTATTTTTACTCTCAATATAGTCATTAAATGCTTTATAGTTATACAATTTTTTTAGGAAAAATTTACATTGCAGTGGAGTTTTGTTTTCTTGGGGATCTTGAAAAATATTTGCGTACAAACAAATTAGGGTTCATTGACCTCTACAGTGAAATTAATGAAGCAAGCCAGAAACTCTATGCTAATATTGACGGAATTTCATCAATGGACTTACTTGTATGGGCTTCACAAATTGCTTCTGCTATGGAATACCTTGAGAATAAGAAAGTTATCCATGGAGATCTGGCATGTAGAAATGTTCTTCTCTGTGATAAGACCATGGTAAAAGTTACTGATTTTGGACTTTCACGTCAACTATATGCTTACACAAACTACGTCAAGAAGCAACAAGTTAGTTGACATAAATAAGTAATCGCGACTATCCCTCCAACACTTGAGGTCAAATCGAGTCGATAACTGGGTTTATTTATTTAGTTGTTTGAATGAATCTCCAGTGTCAACGCACATTGGCATAAATAATTCAAGAAGGTTATATCCGGATTTTGGTTCGCCTGACTGGCACTTCTACTTTTATTATAAATTGAAATTATATCACTTTATTATAGTTTTTTCCAAATTTTGCTGGGTAAATGTTAATGCAGTGATAGTTCACTTATCATCCATTTATTCATACTCTAATTTCATTGGACGGCTTCTTCAGTTGGGATAACTTGATTTCAAAACGAATTAGGTACTTATGTTGTTATCCGGTTCTGTTTTCAGAAGATAGTTCTCATTTAAAATTTCATTCAAAACCCTTACAAATTTAGTTTAAGCATTTGTAGCTGCCTCAATTATCGGTACAAATTACGTTTATCTATTTTTTTGTCTTAAATGACTGTTGTTGGAGGTTGTTTTCCATATTTTGAGAGGATTTGATCTTAGTGAGTCCTGGGCCTGTAAAATGAAGTGATGATGAGGTGTGATGAGTGATGAATTCGTCACTCATCACACAGATTTGAGGAGATTACGTATTATAAAAATTTGAAATTGGGAATTGAGGTTTGATTCATGAAGAGTGATTATTTTGATGATTTGATGGAGTACTCATCAAGTTTGTGTATTACGGACCTTTTTACTGAATAAGATATTTTTGATGATTCATCAAATCCTCAGTAAAGTTTGAAGGTACACTAATTGAAACTTCAAAGTCAATTGAATTAACAATTAGTCCAATTTTCTTTCACTAATTTATTTGTAACTGGATTGGGAATGGAGTTTGACCGATTGTTCAGCAGTGATGAAGATTTAGACCATAAATTTCAAGTTGAAATATCATTTTGTCCCGTATTGTGGAACATAGAGCGATCTTCATTTTCAAATTTTTCATCATTATTATTAAAATTAAATTTTAAAAACACGTGTGGCCACAGCTGACTCCTCAAATCCTCAAAAAAGGTCAGTCTTCACGCGAACTTTGATGAGTCCTTCCTAATACAGGTCTTCTCATCAACTCATCAAAACTCATAGTTTCTCAATTCATCACTCATCACACCTCATCATCACTTCATTTTACAGGCCCCTGATCCGAAAGAAGCCACTCTACAGTGTATCCTTTTGCATGTTAAAGTTTCCTAACTGAGAAAGATTAGATGATTTTTTGTGAAAAATTGAGAATTGAGACCCAAATTTTCGAACTACACGAAACCTTTTTCTAAACTTAAAAACTACATACGGGTGAAATGATAAAAAATTAAATTTTAACAGATAGGGTGCGTTCAAAGGTGGTAGGAGTAAAGCCAGTATGCGCTGGATGTTACACCTACACAAAAAATCTTCTTACTATAGCGCATTATAAAAACACATTAATACAACCTGACAAAAATCCCATTACTACAGCCCATTGTTAGGTTAAGGTTATCAGGCTAGTTGTTAGAGGTTAGGTTTAGGTTGTTAGATGTTACGTTGTTATTACGTTGTTATTACGTAGTTATTGTTTGTTTAGGTTAGGTGTTTGTAGCTGGAATTTTTGCTGAGGCTGTAGCAAACGGGCTGTGAAAAAAAGTACGATATTCTTTGGTTAAATTCAACCGATTTGTGAAAGTATAAGCAAAAATAAGCTTCGAAAGTTGTCTAGTTTGAGCACCGATAGCGATAGCCCCTATAAAGTAGCATATCTTACGTAAATAATTATAAAACAATCAGAAGGGCTATATGGCTATAGTTCCAATTGGTTGTAAATATAGAGGGTTTCGTTTCATCTTCATTGAGCATTTCGTCGTCTTTATACTCTTATCAAAGTTAGTGAAGTAAGTTATATAAATTGTCTGAAATGCGAGAGAATTGGATTAACAATTCCGTTCCCCGGTGATTTCACAAAATCAATGATGAACTTAATTAATCAAAATTGACTGAATGACCAAAATTGCACGCAAGCGCTACCCAACTAGATTACGTCCGATAAAACAACAACAAACTCTTACGAGCGAGGCCGCCGATTTTTGCGTGAAATTTAAAAAAATTATGCAGCATTTACAAAAAAATAATGCGTTATAATGTTGAGTGATTCATAAGCTTATATTGACTTTCTGATGAGTATGAAAACCTTTATAAGAATTTGTGTCCGTATATATGAGTACGAGTGGACCTTTTATCGCATATTAGTTGAGTTAGAGCCATGAATTTCAAGAATTTAGTTTCCCAGACAAAGTAATGCACCCGGATATCCCTAGATTTAGCAAAATTTTCGAAATAAAATTTGTAAAATGTGTTCGATAAATAAAAATCGTCAATTTGTTGGTATTCAAACAAAAATTTGGTCTCACGATGGTATAAAATTTGCTAAAAGCGTAAAAGCGAAACTCAAAATAAATTAAACATTTCCGTTGTGATTATTCGTTATAATGCGAATTAACATTATGTTAATCGGTTCCATTTGTCATAATCGGTGAAGATCGTAATGCTACAATTACACCAGAAAGCAAAAGTTGCGCAACTTTTGTTCAAAAGTTTTATGCAATTTCTTGTGCAAGAAGTTGTATGAAACTTTTGTTTTATTATTGATTACACTAGTAACCAAACCTATGAAATTCACCTATTATCACCTCCGCTCAACTTGCCTCAAATGATTTATATTTGAAAACCCGCCTCGGATTTTTCTCAATTTGATGTTTTTCCAAAACAAAACTTGTCCCGCATTAACTTGTTTTTTACGAGATGGGGCTATTTGAACCAAAATATTCAAAAGTTGTAAAGTTTCATGATCGAAATTGCATTCGATTGCAATTTCGGATTTTGAAATTTTTCTTACGTATGATGACGTTGTGCAAGAGAAGTTGTAAGATTTTATGTGCGATTACACCAAAAATTTCAAAATTTCATTAAAACTTTCGCATAAAGTTGCCTAGTGTAATTGGAGCATAAGTATCACCAATTAGTGTTGCTTCGCTGAGGTTATGCAAATGAATAGAAACGGCGTCCTTGCTTTAAGATTATGTGTTATAAATAGTGAAAATTTAAACAATATTTCCCGATTGATTTGGACGGAGTAAGTCTTTTCAATTACTATCTTTATTAGTTGATTTCGATGCTATTTTATACTCTAATATGGAAAATTTGGATGTGTGAAAGGACACAAATTTTAAGAGTTTGAAGGGTCTTTAAACCCTAAATCATGTTACCAAGAATAGTGAGCTAACAACACAAGGGCCTTAATCTAAAAGAAGATTAAACAACACGTCTGAGTCACTTGAACCAAACTCGAAATTGTATAGAAATTAAAAAGATATTTCACTAAATATTTATCACAATACGGCAAGGGGTCACAAGAGGAGAGCGTGGCAAAGACGCATGGAATTAACATTGAATCAGCGCGGTATCATTCATTTTTATTCTTGTTATTTAACCCTTCTTGTCGCAGCTAATCTAGGTGAGAAAAGGGATCAGATTCAAATCGGTGCGAAAAATAAATTCCAATTCTTTGGGAAATTGTTGAAATGAGGAAGAAATTCATCAGTCGACGGTTGATAGAAAATAGTAAATTATTCCATTTCTCTATCGTCGCTAGAGATTGCAAATCCCGAAAAGGAAAACGGGAAATTTCGGAAAATGATTTTCCGAGGTAACCACGAGAATCCATAAATAAATTTAAAAATAAAGCTAAACTGAACTATGTTATATAAATAATTGTTTTTAAGACAACTATTTTGATATAAATATACATAGAGATGTGGAAATTGTGAAAAATTAAAAAAAAAATTAAAAAATTAGCTAGAAGTACTAAATTGACTTTCCAATCAAAAATTATTAATTTATCAAGTTTTAAATTAATTGTATTTCACAATTACCACACAAAATCATCAAATGTGTGGTAATTGTGAAATTTTAAATCTCAATACTTTGGGCATGAGCTGAACCACTTGGATTTTATACTCAAAAGTCTCAAAAATGCAAAGGACGAATCACATGAGAAGAGATAGTGTTCGAAAATAACGTATGGGGCCTCCCATAAATTGCCAGAAAAGCGAATTTTGTTCTAATTCTCACTATCAACGTCAGTCTGATGTTTTCTATCACCTTATGAATATTGTAAGTTGGAATGACAGTAAATTAATTCTATCTAAGTTTCTACAATTACCACACTTTTGTTTTTAATTGTAAAAAGTACAGGGTGTGGCAGAAGTAAGCAGAAAATGGAAGTGCAGGAATGGGATAGGGGATGAGTATAGACGCTTTTTTTTAGTATGTGTTTTTTCAGCTATACTTTCTCCATTGTCTGCTTACTTCAGCCATACCTTGTAGTTTCTCGAATGCAAATAAATCGCTCCAGGCGTTTGAACAGAGGAATTAACTGACTAAAAACCGTACAACGATAGAGATTTGTATTTTGAAATAGTATTATGAAAAAATTTTTTAGGAAAAACCTTTATTCTCGTACTTTTTTGAGTCAAACTAGGAAAAGCGAAAAACAATTCACATTTAGCTAAGATGTCCCTATATACTTTTTACATGCGCAAACCGATGCGTAATGACATTCACAAAACATGGGGAATGACATGCGCAACCCATGCGCAATAAAATGTGTTATCCATGCTCAACCCATGATTAATTAACTGACATGCACCACTCATGCGAAAACCATGCAATTACATGCACAACCTAAGCGCAACGAAATGCTCAACCCAAGCGCAATGAAAACAGCAACCCATGTGTAATGACGGCGATTCGTCGCAAACTATACTAAATTTGAACGCATATTGTAGCGCGGTGACAATATTTAACTTTAAATTCAATTTTTTGCTCAAAGCTCAAATGAGGATTCTTATTCCTTGGTGTTGAATAATGAACGCGATAATTTATTTCGATTTTGGTTTTGGTTGGATGGTTCTGGGCTCCTCACAGTACAGGGTGTCTGATAACTCCAAGATTAATAATAAATAATAAGCTAAAGAACTGAAAATACAAAAACTTGACGTAAAATAAAAAAAAACTGTGTAAATAGATAACCATCGGAAGTTTCCATGAGAAGCTAGGATTTACCACCTGTGCTTATATTATACGAATTTTGAAAAAGCTAAAATGTATTCTTACGCGGTAGTTCTCAATTGGTGATACATTTAGCGCGTATGAATCGCAGTGAATTTGCTCTTTCGCATCTTTATAATCACAGTTTTTATTTATTATCTGTAGAACAAGCCATAAAAAAGTTAGAAAATTATAATTTTTCAAAATTTCTTAGCAACTTTGGACTAAAAGATGTCTAACCAAGTGCTTGGTAGCGCTCTTCACTGTGTAAACTAACCAAAGCTTTACAAATTGCCAAGTTCTCTAATCCAATTTTCTTAACTTGAGTTCTTTCTGCGGTAATAAGACCACCTAACTTATCATATAAGTTGTCAATTAAAAGTAACGAATACTTCATAACGTTAAAAACAATATTGTCTCATTCTAGATTACATTTTTGCTAATTAATTTGTAACTATTTGGGAACAAACTATATTCTTGCAGCCGCAAATTATAATTAGCCGGGACTGAAGTGCAGTGTTCTAATCACGTGGTTTAAACATTTCGCGGCGGTCCCGCGTGTGGCTCTTCGCTATTTGGTTCGTCAATGCTATGTTCAGGATCATGTCGTGAGGTGGCTAAGTCTTTTCTGACATGTCACTTTGCGACTTTGCCAATTTCTACTTTCAAACGTGTTCCCGATTTTATTTTATTTTTGTGTTTGCCGTCTACTATTATCCCCACATCGTGAACACTCGCCGTCCAAATTGACAATCGTATAAGCAGGTCTCTCGGTCTTAGCTATTAAATGCAGTTACCACAAGGGATTCACTCAAACAACCAAATAAATAAACCCAGTTATCGACTCGATTTGGTTTCACGAATTGTTGGAGGTGGGTAGTAATTTTAGCTTCTCGAGAATTCCCTTGAATTAATTGGTGTGAATAAGTAGTTCGTTTGTGTTGTGAAAGATTTGGTCTTCCTATCGTTGTCCGATGGTGAATGCAGAGTGCACAGTGGAAAGAACTAGTGACCCTCCCAGAGGTCACTGGGGTTATTTGGTAATAAATAGAACTTGATAGGATTTCGAGAACCAATTCGGATTTATTTAACTGTTGATGTCAGAGTTGAGTAGAGAGAGAGAGAATAACCTTTTTGAGACTGAGTCGAGTAGAGAGAGAGACTGATAACCTTTTTAGGACTGAGTCCGGAGAGTAACCTTCTTTTTGACTAAGTCCCTTTCTCCTAATTTTGTGTTCCTCTTATAGCCTTCGCTAAAGAGGTTACTCCGGGCCGGAAGAACTACGCTCCCATTGCGGATTGGTTAAAACCAACACGCAATGCGAAGCTACCATCCTCCCGACCCAGATGTGCACGTGGAGATATCATTGATCTCCGCGTGGTGTCTTTGTTTAGTGTTTCTCTCCCTGGTAACCGAGCCAGGGAGAGAATAACCCTAATATTAGTTTTATTTTATTGTTTTTCCCGGGCCCGAAGGACATTGCCCTCATCGCGGATTGGTTAAAACCAATCCGCAATGCGGACGCGATGTCCTTCTGACCCAGTTACGCACGTGGAGACACCGTCGGTCTCCATGGTGTTTATTTGTTGGGTATTTCCTTCCCGAGTTACCGAGCTCGGGAAGGAATAGGCATAACAGTTTGTTTGCGCAGGCTCCACTGCCTTGGCGCTGGTTGGCGATAGAATCTTTGACTACTTTAACATTTTCGAGTCAATCGGATGTGTGGTCATTTGGTGTGACTCTATGGGAAATGTTCAGTTTAGGAGACATTCCTTACCCTGGATTATCATGGTCACTCGAATTTCCAGCGCTCCTCGAAAATGGAACCAGGCTATTGAAGCCAAAATATGCTTCAAACCCGATGTAAAATTCTAGAAATCGTTTATAAAATGAACATGCTATTGATTAAATTCTGTCAAATTGCAGATATAAACTCATGCTAAATTGTTGGGAAGCCGACCCTGAAGCAAGGCCTAACTTCAAACTTCTCTACGAATGGCTTGTTCACACCAAAGAACAATTGGTAAATTCGAAGTCGGTTGCACAGTAGGAAATTGTAAAGCTATACTATAAAAATAATTGAATCTGTTGATTTGGTTTAAGTATAAAATAATCGAATTAGGAATAAAATTTAGCTCAATTTATGTGGGGGGAGAATCGACTCATAATCAAAACATTTTTACACAAGAGATTTTTCATTCTAACCGAAAGAATTTACATAAAACTAAATCACACAAGAGAATTAATTACACTACACACAAGAGAATTAATTACACTGCACACAAGAGAATTAATTACACTGTACACAAGAGAAATATACGTATGAATTATACACGAGAGTAAAACAAAAGAATTAATTAAGATGCCCCTATTTTAGAACGTGGCATTAAAACGTGATTAATTTTGTTGTGTATTTCCACATTGAATATACATGCAGATAAAGTTCATTATTTTTAGTGTGCCCTCTGTGAACAGCGTTGGACGTCAAATGTCTTTCACTCCATTGCACTTGAAAATAACGTAGTCTAGAACCATAAATACCTCTTTACATTGTAATTTGCTGCGGGACACCTTGTATTTTGTTTTGTACACTTCGCGGGTTGTACTTGAATTTTGTTGTAGTTGAATTGTTGAGGCGGTAAACATGACATACTCTTTTATTGAATATTTCATACTAATTTTCTTCTTTCCTTTTTCTTATGCTCCAATTACACCAGAGAGCAAAAGTTGCACAATTTCTTGTGCAAGAAGTTATATGAAACTTTTGTTTCATTATTGATTACACTAGTAACCAAACCTATGAAATTCACCTATTATCGCTTCCGCTCAGCTTGCCTCAAATGATTTATATTTGAAAACCCGCCAGATTGACAAAATTCAACTATAAAATACACATAACCAATTAACTAAATTTGTTATTTTGGCATATTGAAAATGCAAAAAGATATTCTTTGCGCACTCGGAATAGCTATAATAGCTTTTGCAAAACAGTTTAAAAAAAAACGTAAAACACGGAAATGTTGGTCAAAGAATTTTTTTACGAGATGGGGTTATGTGAATCAAAATATTCAAAAGTTGTAAAGTTTCATGATCAAAATTGCATTCGATTGCAATTTCGGATCTTGAAATTTTTCTTGGGTATGATGACGTTGTGCAAGAGAAATTGTAAGATTTCATGTGCGATTCCACCAAAAATTTCAAACTTTCATTAAAACTTTCGTAAAAGTTACCTAGTGTAATTGGAGCATTATTTCTTTTCAAGCTAAAAAATTTTTTCACATCCATCCTCGTTAATTAATTGAAAATAAGTTCGGCAATCTTAAATAAGACTTCCAGATCCCGAAAAGTGCAATTATTTATAAAAAAAATTCAGTAATGTTAATGATTATTTAGTGAATGTTAAGGCTAAGTCAGAATCAGTGTGTAATGCGCACAAGCTAATTAAGGAAACAGTCTCAATTCAAATGAAGAATGTAAATAAGACCGCTGCAAAATTGTGCGGGGTGAGGATCCGATTGGTCCTTCGGGTTTCTAAGAGCAGATATCAAAGCTCATCCTGTAACGCTTCCTCTGGGAGAAAGAATGTAATGGAACAGGTAATTTGAATAATTAACCACAAGAAATTTTTTTTTAAGCTGCTTACGGTTCAGCTACTGAATTTTAGGTAGTACTTTACTTACTTTACAACCTTTACTCTCAAAAAATATTTCCGACTTCATCAAAGCTGATGGATACTAGCCTCCTAGACGAAAATTTTCTGAAAATGAAAAGGAAGCTTTTCACATAATTCTCATAAAAAATTAGGATTCAAATAGAACAAACTGTTCAAAAAACCAATTTCTCTAGAATGGACAGACATTGTTGCATTACCTAAGACATCAGAAATTTCCGTTAACAAAAATACAAGATTTTCTTCTGTGATGATACATGGACTTCGCCAGATCAAACTCGAAAACAATATTGGTAAGTGTTACTAGACCATAAAGAATTGCAGAACTTTAGGAAGGAATGGAATGGGAAGGTTTTGTCCAATGTGGACCGCTTAGCTGGTGTTTTTAAGCTAAAGGGAGGTTTAACGATGGTATCATTGTTAACCACATAGAGAGTGAGGATGGCTTTCTAAAACAAGGTGCAGCTTCTTTTGTCAGCAAAGGAATCATAAATCAATGAAATCGGCTCATTATATTCAATGGTTTGAAACGGTGCTCGAACTTTTCCAGAAAAAGCTGTGGTCATCCGGCCAAGCTCTCTTCTACTATCTGCTGGCACTGTCGTGCTTACAATGAGTTGGCACAGAGCTGACATTGTTCAGTATATGCACGATAAAGCAATTCCTCTACCTGAGCTTGTTCTTGTTGGCAATTTCAGTGAAATGACAAAGTCAGGAATGAGTTAATTTAGCAAGATGTTTCCGGTAAAAGTCAAGTACGATATCGAAGAATTAGCAAAAACTTGGGGGAAAGAATGTGCTTTGGCTTCTGGTGGCACATTGCGTGCTTAATCCCAACGCACTAATATGGGTATTTGTCAAAGGAAAAATATCAGCGTATAATTAAACAGGTAAGGTAATTCGTTTGAATATGCAACATTATTTGATTTACCTGTTCGCTGAATAATTCAGGCTGAACACAATTTATATTTGAGTTCACAAATAAATGTATAGACCTGGTAATCTCAGAATTATGGCAGGGATGTATTAAACGTCAATGAGTTACGAGCAAAAATTCTAGGAACGAGACAGACTGATGGAACGAAATTTGGCTGAGAGACTATCAATACCAAATTTAGTCTTAAGTTTCAATTGGATCTGAGACGGACTCCACATCTGATACCGAGATCGAAGCAGAAGCCGAACAATAAACATGAATGTGGGTTTTGTTCAGTTTACATTTTGTTGCATTTAATGTTCAACTAACGTATATGCATTGTTCACTAGTCCTGATCTTTTAAATCAAAAGTCCGCGAAGTGTACAAAATAAAGTACAACGTGTCCCATCGCAAGTTACAATGTGGGAGGTACTGGCATTTATGGTTCTAGAGTTATGTTCGTAAATTATTGTTTATTTTGTTTAACACAAATTCTTAATGAATTTAATTTGAGGTAAAACTTCTTGGCGTTAATTTAATATGGAATGGTTCAGGGCGGGAAACAATACCACTTGTTGGTTTAATAGTTGGTATGGCGTAGTTCGGACAGAGTTCAACAGTGTACTTTTGAAGGATGGATGAAAGGAAGACAAAATTACATTGCTTGATAATCGTTTCACCCATACAAGGCCGCTCTGTTAAAAAAAGGTTATATTAATTATTAGAATGATAGAAGAAGAATACGGGAGTATTTGTAAGTTGGCATATACTAAAAAAGTAGCTTAAACTTACTAAACCCAAATGCGTTAATTTTTTCTACATTGACCAAGCTGTTTGTTTCTTCGTCGTAGAACCGCTCAGGTCGGAATACGTTCGGATCCGACCAAATTCTGGGATTCTTTCGGAGGCATTCGGTGTCCACCATCACCAATGTCTCCTATCATTCAAAAATTAAATGTAAAAATTATTAATTAGTGTTCAGGTAAGATTACATAGCTAACGACAACGATAAAAAGAATATTCGACTGCGATTTTTGATCTAAATTCGTAGCTCAAACTATCAACAATGCCTTGGAGCCGCATCCAGTAAAGGGCTTGAAACGGTCTTAAGCCCATTTTTGAGCCGAAGCTAATCTCATAAGTGTGTGACATAGCCCCTCTTGAGACCAAGTTGAGCCAAGCCCGCTTAGATTACTGCTAGTTAGTGGATGATGTAATTCATAACTCACACTTGTAGACAGAAGTAAGACCAAAGTACTTAGCCTACTCGAGATGGTGCTTCAAATGGTCTCAGTGATATTTTGATTTCATGTTAGAAATGTTACTTGTAATTTCACAGCTGAAACAATTGTCTTAATGGTCAGTGCATGGCTGTGACACTTTGGTTTTTGGAAGAAGAAAGACGTTTAGTTACGCGGAGAAGGAAAGTGTTAGATCAATTAAGTGATTACAAAGTTCGTAAAAATTTTGGATTACCTTGGTGGGAACCAAAAAGTATATATGATTTTTATGATTCACTAGAAGGGGACAGAGCAACCAGGATACCACTAGAAACAAGGTCACTTCCCATTCTAAGCTACCTAAGGTGTGGTAATTTTCAGTGGTCGCTAGGTACTATACACTAAGAATAACAACTCATTNATTTTCAGTGGTCGCTAGGTACTATACACTAAGAATAACAACTCATTAGTAGGTCAACTACTGGTATTAGTCAAACTTTTTTCATATGTTTGGAAAATAAACCAAAAAAATGATGAAAACAATTAAAAGTGAAATTGTGTACTTAACTAACCAAAAAAAATGTTGATCATTGAATTAATCAGATTCACTTTTAATTGGTTTCATTGCTATTTAAGTTGAGTGCCCACACTCCTCACTGACCTGACCAGCACTCACTCCAACAGAAGATAACCTACTCGACTTTGTTTAACTTCCGTTGGAGTGAGTGCTGGTCAGGTCAGTGAGGACTATGAGAATTCAACTAAAATAACAATGAAATCAATTACAAGTGAACCTCATTACATTACTAAAAGGACGTCTAAAGCGGTATACGTTTATAAATACTACANGAAATCAATTACAAGTGAACCTCATTACATTACTAAAAGGACGTCTAAAGCGGTATACGTTTATAAATACTACATATAATGACTTTCAACCGGTGAATTAGTGAATTCCAAAATGGGCCGTGACGTGTTACAAACTTATCAATTAGACAAATCAATCAAAACAATTATTCACAAATAATATTTACAACCACGTGATAACAAAATTTTTTTCAATTGCTTTCCCGCTGCACAAATTTAAAGTGCTTAGAGTGGTCTTATTTGGTAAGAGCAGCTAAGCCTACAGACCATAACTCTTCTGGATTGGCTCTTGAGACCGGTCTCAAGTCAGACTTATCCGGTCTTACATTTCAAGTCCAAGCCAAGACAAAATTACTGGATGCGGCCCCTGGCGACAAAGATTTTTGAAAGGACAATGAGTTCATTTACANTTACATTTCAAGTCCAAGCCAAGACAAAATTACTGGATGCGGCCCCTGGCGACAAAGATTTTTGAAAGGACAATGAGTTCATTTACATACTTTCTGACTTTCACCGACATATATTGTCTATCAAACTAAAAGTCAGATATTTTTTGTGAATCACACACAAGAGAGGCATANACTTTCACCGACATATATTGTCTATCAAACTAAAAGTCAGATATTTTTTGTGAATCACACACAAGAGAGGCATACAGGGTTGGGCTTAATTCGATGGAGCATGGAGAAAGTATTTCCTTCTTATAAATCCCCAGTATTAGACTCCTGCACCTCTGACACATGTGACAAATAACAAAAAAATGTTCACAATGAGTTTCCGATTTAATTCTTATGTGAAATTAATTCTTATTAATGAAATAAATTCATAAAATTGCACAAAATATTGCTGGAATAACTAACTTAAATCAATTGCTCAAAATGTCCCCCATCAGCGTGAACGCAATAACCTAATCGATCAAAAAATTCACGTCGCACACCAGCAAACGTTTCCGCAGGAATACGTGCAATTGTACCGATTATTGCGGCTTTCAGCTGCTCAATTGATTCAGGACGGGGATCCTGATAAACAATTGCCTTCAAATAACCCCACAGCCAAAAGTCTAAAGGAGTTAGATCAGGTGATCTAGCAGGCCACTCAATTGGACCGCGTCTTCCGATCCATCTTTCCGGAAAAGTTTCGTTTAGATATTTGCGCACGGAAGAAGCATAATGAGCAGGCGCACCATCCTGCATAAACCAAACTGTATTTGCTGCTAGCCCTTGTTCCTCCGCCGCTTGCATAAATTCAGGAACCGCACTTTCTTTTAGCATTTCCAAGTAGTTAATTTGATTAACGTTGTCATCGAAGAAAAAAGGCCCAATTACTCTGTCTCCGAGAATACCGCACCAAACCGTAACTTTTGGGGAACCTTGAACCTTGATCGGTGCCACCCAGTGGGGATTCTCCTTTGACCAATAGCGGTAGTTGTGGCGATTAACTTCTCCATTCAGAAAAAACGTACNCACCCAGTGGGGATTCTCCTTTGACCAATAGCGGTAGTTGTGGCGATTAACTTCTCCATTCAGAAAAAACGTACTCTCGTCTGAAAACACAATTCGAAAGGTGAATGTGTCATCCGCATTACACTTGTNTCCATTCAGAAAAAACGTACTCTCGTCTGAAAACACAATTCGAAAGGTGAATGTGTCATCCGCATTACACTTGTTTGTCAAAATTTCCGCAAACTGCATTCTTCTGTCGGGATCATCTTCATTTAACTGATGTAGCAGTTGAATCTTATAAGGATGAAATTTGTTTTTATCAAGGATTCTCCTGACTGATCTGGAACTCATTCCCGAATNCAGTTGAATCTTATAAGGATGAAATTTGTTTTTATCAAGGATTCTCCTGACTGATCTGGAACTCATTCCCGAATCTCGCGCAAGGCTGGGAATGCTAATTTTTGGGTTCAAACTAATTGTAGCCAGTATTCCCACTGAATTTTCATCACATGTGACGGATTTAGGCCGACCAGTATGTTTCGCATCTTCCAATGTGTAATAAGTGGTAAATTTCTTTAAAATTGCAGCAATGGTTTTTTCCTGTCTTATCGGGAATTCAATACCCACAGGATGTTGGTTGTACCGCTGCATTNAAATTGCAGCAATGGTTTTTTCCTGTCTTATCGGGAATTCAATACCCACAGGATGTTGGTTGTACCGCTGCATTATTGACTTTTGAGATTCGTTCCAAAATCGGAAGTAAATCTCGACTACTTTTGCTCGCGCTTGAAGCGGAAGAACNATTGACTTTTGAGATTCGTTCCAAAATCGGAAGTAAATCTCGACTACTTTTGCTCGCGCTTGAAGCGGAAGAACCATTTCCAGACCAAAACACTCTTAAACATGGAATAAGACAACGAAAAGTTAATTAAAGTCACACTTTTCCAAAAGAATAATTCGAAATTTTTTANCTTAAACATGGAATAAGACAACGAAAAGTTAATTAAAGTCACACTTTTCCAAAAGAATAATTCGAAATTTTTTAATTTCTAAGTTTTTTGGATTATTGCATTTCAGGTGCTTATTACTGTCAACTTTGGTAAGGTATGTGAAAAACAAAAAAAAAATTTCGAAATTTTTTTTGACAAGTTAGGTTAAATAATTTTTTTTTTCCAAAACGTGTGTCAAGTCTTCAAATGTCTTGATTGGTGGAGAAATGCAAATATCCTGAAAAAAAAACTTTAAAAAAAAGTTGTAAATTAATAACTACCTAATTAATCACTACCTAAATCCTTACCGGTATCGTTTGATTTCCGACTCCTTAATTANGTAAATTAATAACTACCTAATTAATCACTACCTAAATCCTTACCGGTATCGTTTGATTTCCGACTCCTTAATTATTTCAGGTGAGACACTGAAGTTTGTTGAATATTTACATTAAACAATCCAACATTAATTCAGATGAGATGATACAGTTTGATTTAAACAAAAATTATGTTTAAAAGANTTACATTAAACAATCCAACATTAATTCAGATGAGATGATACAGTTTGATTTAAACAAAAATTATGTTTAAAAGAAATTTTTTGGCGCGCAACCATCTGGAGGGAAGTTTAGTGAAGAAGATCCGAGATGGGGTGAAATCAACCAAGTTTTTTTAGCACATGTTTTAATATCAATACTTTCTCCATGCTCCATCGAATTAAGCCCAACCCTGTANAACCAAGTTTTTTTAGCACATGTTTTAATATCAATACTTTCTCCATGCTCCATCGAATTAAGCCCAACCCTGTACATTTCAACTCATTGACACTTACTCCAATCTACTCAATAATTTGATGTATAAACTAAATAAATTGTTGTAACAAATGAATAGTTTCAGCCCACATAAAGCCTCTCAAACACTCTAATCAAATTCCACATCATGTGAACGATGCAGCTCATTTCAGCTTCATCTCNATTTCAACTCATTGACACTTACTCCAATCTACTCAATAATTTGATGTATAAACTAAATAAATTGTTGTAACAAATGAATAGTTTCAGCTCACATAAAGCCTCTCAAACACTCTAATCAAATTCCACATCATGTGAACGATGCAGCTCATTTCAGCTTCATCTCAGTGACGAAATTTGTAATTGTGTGTTATAAGCCGAAGTAGTCAATATTGATTAGCTAAATTAATTGACTTGTTGAGTTAAAAATGTAAGGTCTACTGAATATCAAACGTAACAAAATCCATGTCTGGTTTCAGGGAAATGCCGAATTTAGTCGGATTAATTTGAACTCTGCAATATTATTTTTTAAATCCCAAAAATTATTTCGAAATAAACTTATATCATATACCGAGTTAGAACGCATATCTGGTTACAGCGAAATAGCAAATTTAGTACATTAAAAAATAATTTTTGCGATTTTCGATAAACATATTTCAGGGGCCAAATGAATTCGCGATTAATTTTGGTATCTTTCTGAAACCAGATATGTGTTTCAACATTGAATAAGTTACAACAGTTAATTTAATATTTTTTTGTGATATTCAAAAATAAAATTTTCCGGGGCCAAATTAATCCGTCACTAAGTTTGGTATTTTCATGAAACCAGATATGTTTTTGAACGCTTCGTAAGTGATTTAACTTTATTTTGGAAACATTTTTGCGGTTTTCAAAAAGGAAATTTTGGGTCAAATTAATCCACGACTAAATTTGACATTTTCCTGATATTACATAATGTGTTTGAACTCTGAACAAGTGATATAAGTTTATTTCAAAAAGATTTTGAAAATTTTTTTTTCCCTGCGATCAAATTAATCCGTGATTAAATCTGGTCTTTTCCTGCTACCGCATAATTCTTTGAAAGCTGGGCTGGGAGTTGCATACGATGCTATTTTAAAACAATGTTTGAAAATTATGCACCCAGACTAAATTAAATTTTTAAAGTTGAACGCAATACGAAAATTGTTAATATCATATCAAATTAATGCCTTCTCGCCTCTGCTATCATCTAAACATCTGTATCTACTCGGCGTCTTTTTTATCGTCACCCTCCTAACGAAGATCTCAATAACCAATTCCCAAATAATGCTCTGCACATTTCCTTATTATACCGTATAATTCATATCTTACGTCCAATTATCAAAGTTCGGACATTTGATCCGGAATAGTTTATTTAGATTTGGACATAATACATAATAATTTATTTGAAGAAAATTATCGTGTTTGTGTCGTCAAACCGTAATGAATAAAGGCAGTCAGCATTTTATATTTTAATTCTCTAATAATTGTTTTTTAACAGTTCATTGCTGCAATGTTCATTTGCAAAAAATATTTTCAGGTCAAAAATCTATCCAACAAACAACTAACTAGCGATTAAATCTAATCTTACCCAGTGGGGGATATTAAAGTATCATCCATTCTGCCAAAGTAAGTTGAATTTTAAGTTTGCACTATATTAATTGTAAGGTTGTCATTTTTTCACTTTTAAATATATCCGGTAAAGTGGATTTGCCTAAAATTAACAATCTCCAGCCTGCCATTCGTGTAAAAACTGCTTGGTAGATATTATAATTAATTTTGAAAAAATAATGCATTTGGGTATATTTTTAATAATTCAATCAACTCGTCCATGTCCAGCATATAAAATCTTTAGAATGTTTCGTCGCAATCATGAGTTTAACGGGCTTTGGCGTCCTCTTCTATAACACAAAATTCTCGGAACAGTTCAAGCCAAATTGTCCTGACACTTCACACATCATCAAACAAGAAATATCGAAGCAAATTAATTTAAAGCAAGTATGCATATTATTTTCTTTTAAAGTATCAGCGGAAAACGATTATCTCGAACATCTAACATTTGCAAAAGTAAATTATGTTGTGCAATAATAGTTTATTATTCAAAAGAATACGATTTTGACCAACCCAAGTGTTTTTCCGTAAAATTTCTAAGGTCATTGAAACAAATGATGAATTGGCATGAACCGAGAAGAACCGATTGTTACTCAGAAGCCTAATCATTTACAAATATCATCCCATATCCCAGAGATTTTGTTTTGAGCAATCCAATTGTCCAATTTGTTGATCGATTCTTGACTCAGCTCCTCCTTCCACGAACCAACTTTCCCTTTTCGCATAAAATCAGTTTTCCTGCTTTGACCATGAAGTTTAATAAGAGTTTCTGAAAATTCATCGTAATTCACTGCTGCATTTGTTTTCATAGATTCAAAACTAAGGTGCTTCAACAATGATTCAAATTCAATGTTAGTTAGTTCTTTTCCCAAAAATTTTGCAGTTTGTGTGACTATTTTATGTAAGTCCTGAATGAATCGAATAGATAAACTAATCAATCAGTTGACATTTTCATATTACAAGTACCTCACCTTCTTCATGGATTCGAATGTAATAAAAAGAACATTAGGGTCATTTCTTCGATTCCAGAATTCTTCAACATGTGTCCAGTACGGACCATAAGATGCTGAATTGGGAAATAATGTTACAAAAAAGATATTCATTATCAATGTTTAAGTGAAACGATTCAATATCTTACAAAGATTTAAAACGTATTCATCTACAAAGTCATCCACAGACCCTGTATATCCTTCAATAAGAACTCGGTGATGGTACAAAGAGACGCATTGGTCTTTAGGATTTCTAGCAACATAAATAATTTTTGGTCTCTTTTGATTGGTCTCAATTTCTTTTGGGAGAAGATTGAGTGGCAGATGGGTCTTGATGTATCGCGGAGATGTCATTTCATTCACAATTTCCATTGATGTTGGTGGCGCAGTTCTAGCATCTAATTTTTGGCTGTCCTTTGGTATTTCAATAGTACCATCTAGTCTAAATATAAATACACAAGAGAATGAAACATTCCCACTAATCCCATTGATATGCACAATTCAAATAAAGCTGGAGGATCTAGCAGTGGCCTAGACACTCGCTCTCCTCGAATTTCGCGATGGGCCATGATGCTAATTTCTGAGTCTGTCAGTGACAAAGACATTACTGTAGAAATATTGTTTAATCTATCACAATTTTACATCTTTACTTTCCGAGTGACCAAAAATGAAGATTTCCCTAATTGAATAACTCAAGTTTGAATAAAACAAACGGAAGTGCTAGTACCACTCAAAACCACTAAATAAGTCTACTAGGTTAATTAGGTTAATTAGGCTAATTTAACAATAAGAATTGCACTCTAATCTTACACCTACGTATGTAGGCGTGTCTTTTCATATTACCATTTTCTTGTAAAATGATGTTACTGAAACGTAAATAAATTATTTAAAAAAAAAAAAAAAAAATGCCGTACCTCCGTCTTATTACAAACGACAACAGCTACATTTTCACTTTCTTAAGTCTCTACGCCTTTTAATCACACTGTGATCAATTGAGAGAAATTAAATCTACTACACTATGAAACGACTAGATCGGGAACAAGTCGAATACTTTGTAGTTAAAGGGTAGTTCTTTGTGGATATATTTTTTTTGATGCGCGATGGATATTTAAATTGAAAAAATTGTACTATTACCTGATTGTAAATGCGATTAGATCNATTTTTTTTGATGCGCGATGGATATTTAAATTGAAAAAATTGTACTATTACCTGATTGTAAATGCGATTAGATCACCTGTGATGTGATTTTTGAAATTTAATTCTATTGAATTAGTTAATTAATTAATTACTTGACTAAAATAGGTGGTTTGAGACGGGTGGTGCCAACTCACAGCATTGGTTCATATGTGGGTGGATTGCACTTTCTGATGGATTTATTTACTAATCGGCAAACAAAAGTAATTACGAATTTGGTAGCAATAGATTTGGCATCCATAATATTATTTTTAGAAATATCAAACAAAATCCTTTTGCTTGCTGACTGTTAAAAAAATCCAACAGAAGTTCGACAGTAATCCCCCGTCCCCTACTAACAAAATTGGCAAACAAACCCACAGTTGCCAAATGTATTCTCATAACCCACTCATTTTTATAAAAAAATTGATATTCTTAAAATTTAAAGTTAGTGTTAGATAAAGATGCAAATATGTGCAAGAATTTCCGCAGCCCTCCCGTGGGTTCCCGCAGCACACTCGTAAGTTCCCGCAATCCTCCCGTGGGTTCTCGCAGGTCTCCTGTGGGTTCCCGCAATCCATCCGTCGGTTTCCGTAGCCCTCGCGTAGTTTTCCTCAGCCCTCCCGTGAATTCCCGCAGCCATCCTTNGCCCTCGCGTAGTTTTCCTCAGCCCTCCCGTGAATTCCCGCAGCCATCCTTTGGGTTCCCGCAACCTACCCGTGGTATCCCGCAGCCCATCCGTGAGTTCCCTCAGCCCTCCCGTGTGTTCCCGCAGCCCTTCGGTTGGTTTTTGTATCCCTTCCGTCGGTTTGCGTAGTCCTGCCGTGGGTCTCCTCAGCCCATGCGTGAATATCCGCAGCCTCCCACGGGTTGCCGCAGCCCACCCGTGAGTTTCCGCAGCCTTCCCGTGGGTTCCCCCAACCCTTCCGTCGGTTCCCGTAGCCCTCTCGTAGTTTTCCGCAGCCTTCCTGTGGGTTTCCGCAGGCTTCCCGATAATTCCCGCATCCTTCCCAATAATTCCTGCATTCCTCCCATGGGTACTCGCAGCCAACCCGTGGGTTCCCGCAGCCAACGCGTGGGTTCCCTCAGCCTGTTCGTTGGTTCCCGCAGCCCTCCCGTTGGTTTTTGAAGCCCTTCCGTCGATTTTCGTAGCTCTCGTAGTTTTCCGCAGCCCTCCTGTGGGTGCCCTCAGCCGTCCCGTGAATTCCCGCATTTCTTCCATAGGTTCCCCCAGCCCACCCGTTTGTTCCCGCAGCCCTCCCGTGGCTTCCCGCAATCTTTCCGTCGGTTTCCGTAGCCCTCTCGTAGTTTCCCGCAGCCCTCCCGTGTGTTCCTCCAGCCCTCCCGTGTGTTCTCGCATCCCTTCCGTGGGTAAATTCATCTGGAATCAAAAATGGAAATGTGGTGGATCCTGTAGTCATTTCCTATCTTTCCGTTGTCTTCAAATTATTTTCGTTTTACCCTTTTCAATTTGAATTATTTGTAATGTAACTCCAGTGAAAATACTGAAAACTGCGTGTAAAATCAGGTGTGAAAATGAGTGAAGGAAAATGAAGTTACAGCAATTTGGTAAGGAGGTGTGAGTCAATATGGCAACATTTTAGATTCTATTTTATGGAAGAGAGTGAGGTCATATGTGTAACTTTATGATGCGCCAGTGGTTTCACGGTAGTCCAGCTCTCGCTACCAAAAGTAAGGTGGGAGTGACCGTGGTACTGGTATCAAAAATAACGGTAGCGGGAAATAGTTTCTGACAACTTGCGGTAACGAAAAAAGTTTAATAACAAATAGCGGTAGCGAGAAAGTGTTAGTTATGGTCAGTAGCGTAGACATTTTTAGTTAAAAGTTACCGGTAGTTATCGCAGTAGCGGTAACGGCACCGCGGAATTTGTTTGCTGTAGCGTTAGGAATTTTTCCTATCACCGTAGCGGTAGCAATTGCACGTATCGCAACAAAAANGGTAACGAAAAAAGTTTAATAACAAATAGCGGTAGCGAGAAAGTGTTAGTTATGGTCAGTAGCGTAGACATTTTTAGTTAAAAGTTACCGGTAGTTATCGCAGTAGCGGTAACGGCACCGCGGAATTTGTTTGCTGTAGCGTTAGGAATTTTTCCTATCAAAGTAGCGGTAGCAATTGCACGTATCGCAACAAAAACAAATTTTTTTTTTAAAGTTACGACATCGGTAGCGCGGACCATGTTATCGGTAGCGCATACCATGTTATCGGTAGCGGACAGTCGAGGTGACACATTTGGTTGATGTACCTCGCTCTCATTCGATTATGATATTTCCCACTTTCCATTCAATCACATTTCATTCAATGGTCCGCACTCAGGCAATATGTTATGGTTTGCTCATGAATGAAATAATCCACAAAGAACTACCCTAAAGTCAAATAAATCTCTAGCATTAGATGTCAACGTGTAGCTGTTGAGGGAACAGGAGTTCCCTCCCGTCGTCCTCATCATCCCGTTCCTGTGTTGCTGTACCCCTCACCTCAAGATACAGCAACAAGATTATTACAAAAAACCATTGCCTCAAAATCCCTTTCTTTTCTATTTAAAGTAAAACCCCTCCCTAGGCTAGGTTTTTTCTTAAAACTATTATTATTATTATTATTACTATTTATATAAATTTTTATATACGATATAGGGAGCGTTGTCTGGAGACAACGCTCAGATAACTTTTCAAAGAGTAAAGGAAAACAAGTTCCTTTATTTCCTCCATTTTGGAAAATTTATTTATTAATTTATTTTCATTATTTAAATTTAAATTAATTATTCCTTTAATTGATTGGTCATCTGGTGACCTCAGTGACCTTCTCTCCACAGGACTATTGATTCATCATCATCATCATCATCATTATCATCATTTCTTGGACCTTACATCCAACACTGTGCTATCCATAGTACTGAAGAGAGTATTTTCAATTATATATTTTGTCTTTCTATTAGACAGTTTCAACTGAGAGTGGCATCGTATCGTGGTATCTCATCCGTATTGTAACGGGAGATAAGATACGACGTAAAGATACAATACCACTTACTAGTTTTAAATTTTGTAGCATCGTATCGGCGTAACGAAATCCACTTGGTTTTCATTTGCAGTGTTTTTTGGAGGCAAATTGTTTGAATTCAAAACAGTTGGAGATTTTTTTTTTAATTTACATTTGATTTTCTTATTCGCTGAATGTTGTTTTTTGAAATGTGTATCGAAAATAAATAAGGATGTTTAAGGAATGTAGCTGCGAAAACTTCAATCAAACCATTTTTAACTTCCACCCATTCCAAACTTAAACGGGTTAAATTGAATACAAAGTTGAACTAGTTTGATTTCCATTCTTGTGGAATAGGATACTCGAGGCTTTTTAGAACGAAATATCTGTACTAATTAGTTTGCCGGAAATCAAACCTTACTGTTTTATAAATTGTTGAATTTGCTATTTACTTTCGATTTTGTGTCATCAAAATAAGAGAACAGGCGCTTCGGTGTCATACCTGCTAATTGTTGGTCGGCTACAAATGGAAGGAATTTTTAAAACAAAAAATCAATTCAGACATCAACAAAAAAGTAAAAGAAAATTTTTATAATTTTTTTTTGAATTTGGTGCTCATCTGTTCAAGAAACTTGTCTCATATGGTTGATTGGAGTAAAGTAAGATACGTTACGGAGTAGCATCTCCCTCCGTATCTTATAGATTCCTAAGGAGGATACCATGCCGTATCTCATGCCGTGGTATCGTATCTCCAAAAAAGGGAAGGGAGAGTGGTATCGGTGGGCGGAGTAAGATACGATACCACTCTGAGATGCTATACCATCACTCATTTAAAACTGTCTAATTAGACAGTTGAAATGAGAGGGGCGTAGTATCGTGGTATCTCATCCGTATCATAACGGGAGATACGATACGACGTAAAGATAACGATACCACTCGACAGTTTGAAATGAAGTGGTGGTAATCTCATTGAAGTATCTTACCTATTTCCAAATGAAGGAAATAAATTTTGTAAAAAAAATTCAAGGTTACGTTGAATGTTGAGGCTAGTTTATGAGAACAGAAAATTGGTGCCATACTCGACTCCAGCTTCTCAATTGCAATTTAAATAAAACAATTAACCTTGAAAACGGACAAGTCAAAACAAATTTTAACTAAATTTTTGAATTTCGTGTTGATGTGTTGCAGAAAACCACGTGCCATCCTTGTTTTGGGAGGTGGATTGGGGAAAGTGAGATACGATGAGGAGACAGATCTCCCTCCGTATCGTATCGATTCCTACGGAGGATACCACGCCGTATTTCATGTTACGGTATCGTATCTTCAAAAGAGGGAAGGAAAAGTGGTATCGGTGGGCGGAGTAAGATACCGTACCACCACTCATTTAAACTGTCTATTATATAAAGTTCGAAAATTGGGTCTTATGTTTGTATGTTTATGAAACATTATTAATTTTGATTGTTGTGAGTTAATAAAGTGAATTGCTAATAATTATACTAAATTATAACCTTAACATTTTCTATTGATTTAACAGATAAAGTTTGAGTTAACTTGTGAGAGATTTTCAAAAGGTATTTTAAATCAAGTCATCAATATTTTTTTTTAATTTATTGCCAAAACTGGAAATATTAAAAAAAAACGCAAGAATTAAAATGTTTGAAAGTACTAACAACATTATTGGCTTCTATCTAGTTTTATAATCATGTAATTCAAAATTAAAGGTTAAGTAATCGCTGAAGAACTTAATCTTTTCGGTATTCATCATTTTATCAAATTTCCACATTTGAACAATTTGTACAATTTGTACAATAAACATTGTAGAATTTGCATCAAAGACGAGATTAGGGTCGACAACATTATATGACGTTAACTACACACGCATTATGTCATTTCCAAAATGCAACTTCAGCAAACATAATTTTGTTTTAACAAGAGCATTTTTGTACTGACGCAATGCAATTTTAATGATGTCTCAGTGTTATTTCCTTTGCAGGTGCAATAGCGCGCTCTCAGTTATATAACCTCATCAACTCTGGTAATACACGGTTAGTGTTCAAAACACTGATTTTTGTGTGAGAAAACATAAGTACACAATTGTCGAAATATAGGGAGAAATGAGGAGTTGACTTACTCCAAATATGGGAATCGGTCTGTCAAGCGTGTCTTTGCACCTTCATAGTCCAAATTATGACCCAAAAGCCATACCATTTCTTGAACCCATGTTGTCCCTAAAATCCAACAAGAATAATTTAGGTTGGAAGTTATATAAACACGTTAAGCTCAAATTCATGCAACCTAATTATTTAGCTTAACCTCAATCCAACCGAATCCATTAATTTTAACAAATAATTAGTTTAAACACGGTTAATTCATTCAAATTTTTTAAGGTTTAACCAGACCGTGTCTAAGACAAAAAAAAAAATGAAAAAATTGAAATCCTTACTTGTTAGAAACCAGAATGGTTCTTAGGAAGATGTATAGCTAACATTTGCTTTATATCAGAAAAGTAAATGACGTGAGAAGATTTACGAATTACTGTTTACATTAAAACAAAGTATTAGTTCGTCTGAACCCAATCGCATTATTTAAAACAATTTTGAGTTATACTCACAATAAGTTTCCAAAATAACGGATTTTTAATTAATCCCTGCTCATTTATCGAATCTGATTTATTCTATTGATATATTATCTCCAGAATAATAATTCGCTCTCTACAATAATTCCTCTTGCTAGGTATGTTGGTGATGTTCCCACAACTAATAATGCTGTCAGTACCATTTTGAAACTTAACAGGGATTGGAGAAATTAAATTTGACACTTTGTATAAAAAAAATAGGATATGATTTGATCATATGCTCATGATTAAATTTGCCTTTACATACACACTCAGTACATAATTGTACTTCCTTTTAATGAAATAATGCAAAACACAAAGTACAAAAGTTTTCATATATATTGAGAAACATACCCACTTTCATTAAGGATACTACCCAGACATCGTCTTCTCGTACCTCCATATTCTTAACGTAGTCATAATATTTGGCATATATTTTAGGAAGAAAACAGTCTTTTGGATAGTATTTCACAAATAATTCAGGGAATACTGCACGGCCTTGTCTGGCAAGCATTTGCTCCGCAAATACATTATTTTCAATTTCACTATAAATCATTTTCACTTGTTCTGCTCTTATTCACTAAAAATTTGTAACCTTTGGGAATGCAAAATCCAACTAGCTATATCAGTAGTTTTATACTAGATTATCAAACTGATAAATCCTACACATGATTTTTATTCTATATGGTTTCAAGGACTATCCACTCGAGGCAATCATAGAAAAGTTGCATGTATCTGATGAAATTATGTAGTGTCATTTCACACATTAGTTTGGAACCACACTAGAGGTTATGTATGAGCTTTGTTGTTATTTGTTCTCAATATGACGATTACATTGAATGCAGTTTGACCGTCCGATTTAAATATTTACCATTTCTGTATTCCACTTGAACTAACAACAACATTTATATTCTTAAATGCATAAAGCAGTCACTGAGGGCAGCGATTTGAGATATCCAATTGTCAGAATTGAATCACAGTAGACTACTTTCACCCAATTTTTAGGATTTGAATCGCAACTAGGAGTTGAATTCTTTTTCGTAAATAAACGTACTTTGGAGCGACAATATTAAGTAATTAAAACACTCTTTTACCTCTAAAATAGTTCAGCCAGTAAGTCTTGGGTTAGTATTATCAATTTATATTTAATTTAATTTAAATTTATGTTATCTATGTGCAAAAGTGAAGAGACTGTCAGCTACAGGGTACAAAGAAAAGTCAAAGGAAATTGAATCGTTCTAAAGTAGATTCAATTTTTATAATAGTGAAGATTTCAAATGTATCTACCTAGGATAGGACATTAGTTAATTTTTTTCTCAAAATAATTGGGGTAAAAATATTATGCAAAGTTACTTGTAGATGTCAGCCACTGCCGGTCATATACAGCTATTATAAGATACTCAGCATAAAAAGAGCTTGCTAATGATACCAAACATGGCTATGCTTCAAATCTAAAATGTGACCTTTGGTGACATCTTAACATTTTGTCTATAAGTTATTCAAAAAAATTATTAATATTAAAAATTTATTAATAATTTTAAATGGAAATTACAAAAATTTCAAAAATTAATTATAAGATTTAGTTTTCTACAAAATCTAACAATATAACGGAATAAGTCCGCTCCATGCTAGAATACGGTTACTAGAATTATGCTTACATATTTCGTATCGCTTGACGTATAAATGCTGAAGAATTAATAGAAAAAATAAAACTATGCTGTTAGAAATTACTAAAAGAAACAAAATATACAAAAAAAGTTAAAAGCCGAGCTTGGTTTGCGTGTAGATTTTGTCTCCACAAAGGGTGGTACGTCAAGTGACGGTAACACTGCGCTTAGAGCTTTCTAGAACCCCGAAAAATTTGCTGAAATATTAGAATTGTAACCGCAAAACACATCAATGTTCAACATTTTGCTCATCGCCATTTATTGTCAATTTTCGCTAGATTCAAAAAAATTTACACAAAATATGTTGAATATATGTTGTGAATATTTGAACCAAGTTGCTGACATTGAAATTCGTTCGGAAGAAATGTTTTTTGAAATTTTTGAAATTTTTGTAATTTCCATTTAAAATTATTAATAAATTTTTAATATTAACAATTTTTTTGAATAACTTATAGACAAAATGTTAAGAAGTAACGTTCGAAGTTGTGATTTTGGTATTTTCCGTAAATTTTGTTACTATTTAGCTTTACCTTCATAGTGCATCTAAATGCCCCCTCATAATGTACACAATTTTTTTTGTGATTTCAATTACATATATCTCTAAAACCCGGGGGAAACATGCATAACATCATATAAGCTAACTTTTAGCTAAAGAAAATATCTTCCATTTGACACCATATTTGACTGCGGCTTTGCAGCTGTAAACGCAGAATTGACCTTCAAAGTTGGGTCAGCCGAGAACAAAAAATGTCGTAGCGCAGCCATTCCTACAGCGATTTCTGTCAATTTTGTTTTCTGGGTTCTCTTATTAATACGTATCTATTTCATTACTAAAAAACCCGAAGTTAATTAAATAAACTACCAAAAATCCGAAATTCGTATTTTCGGATTTTTTGGGTTTTAACTTTAGTTTTTCAAATTTCTAAGCTTTCAAGTCTTTTAATAATACATTAAGTTTGCTTGCACTTCGAGAAAAAATAAAAATGAAATTTCTGTGAGCGCTTTCTTTTAACTTTGCCACATAGTGGAATGGGATAGAGGATGAGTTTAAACGCTTTTTTTAGTATGTGTTTTTTCAGTTATACTTTCTCCATTGTCTGCTTATTTCAGCCATGCCCTGTATAATAAATTCTAGTTTTTGTTTTGTATTAGGTGTCAGCCCTAATACTTATCATTCCACGAAGGCACCAATGGATGGAAAGGCATCATTTTACGTGAAACAAAAGAGAATATTAAACAACTGAGTCGACTCAAGGAATCCGATTGACGTTTTAAATTGTGAAAAGCTAGCAGTGAGTATGGAAGGATTTCTACGACATGTAACAAACCACAGTTGCACTTATCGCCATATGGATCACTTACTGTTTCTTGTTCATTAATGATTATAATGTATGTTCAGATGAATTTTAGAAATGTGCTCTACAATCATACCTTGCACGCAAATATTTCAATTTCTTGAAGGAAGGGCTAGGAAGTTTTGCCCGAAATAGATTGTTTTTGTCCAAAGTAGATTGTTATAAGGGTAAAAAACACGTATACTATGTCTAATAATTTAAAGCCATAAGGAAGGGACATTCGGTCCCTGCTCTTTGCGGAGAAAGAAGGTGTCTAAAAATTAATGGTCAATTTACATCCTAGGAAAAAATTTTTTGACAGAAAGTATTCACAGTTTCGAAAAGACCATCCAAAAGTAGTGTAACGAAATAAAAAAATTATGGCTCTACCACTAGAAAAAAGTTGATTTTTTCAAAATTAAAAATCTTGGATGCTTTAAAAGGACATCCAAAATTTCAATCTTCAAACTTCTTTTCTAGTGATTTGATACACTACATTTGGATTATCTTTCCAAAACTATTAAAACTTTCTCCTAAAAATTTTTTATACAATGTACAGTATGTTCCACATTAAAGTTTACTGTGTTTTCTTCGACTTTCCCTAAAAATGACAAAGGTGACTTAATGCGCGCGTTGAATCAAAAGGTGGAGTGAACTTAGCCAACATGAATCAAATCGACAACAGCTGATAAATAAAGAGAACGGGTTGAGCAATCAGTATTTATTTGATTTAATCACTATGTAAAAATTTAATTGATTGATCCATAGTGATANGAACGGGTTGAGCAATCAGTATTTATTTGATTTAATCACTATGTAAAAATTTGATTGATTGATCCATAGTGATAAGACAAGTGACGAGGATTTGGATTAACCTCATAACTTAATAAGATCTTTAAAATAATTCACCGAAGGTTCGTTTTCATAAATTTTTGATTATGGGATTAATTTGTTCTGGACACTGAAAATTGGTTTATTCATAAAATTCCTTATATTCACAACTCAACACTGCATTTTATATATCACTG
>NIPM01000213.1:4201-81345 GCA_002738285.1 Holacanthella duospinosa | reverse complement strand
ATTATGGAATTAATTTGTTCTGGACACTGAAAATTGGTTTATTCATAAAATTCCTTATATTCACAACTCAACACTGCATTTTATATATCACTGCCATTGGGTAAGAATAAGTTTACGTAAGACTACAAGTTTTTTATAAATTGGTGCTGAGTTGCATTCAAAAATTAAGTCCAATGTTTGAAATAAGAATGGGTTCGACAGTGATGGTCCATTACGTCAACATAACCTGCAGTTGTGAGTTCTGAATAAAAAATTACATTAATAACCTTATTTTTTAGAGTCCAAAATAAATTAAATTCACTATCAGAAGCTTATAAAAATGAACCTTTGGTGAGTAATTTTTCAAGATTTTATTAAATTTTGAGGTTAATCCAACTCCTGGTCAACTGACTTATCACTATGGATCAATCAATTAAATTTTTACATAGTGATTAAATAAAATAAATACTGATTGCCCAATCCACTCCCTTAATTTCTAAACTGTTTACGATTTGATGCATGGTGGCTAAGTTCACACCACCTTCTGTTTCAACGCGTGCATTAAGTCACCTTGGTCATTTTTGAGGAAAGGCGAAGAAAGCACAGTAAACTTTAATGTGGAACATACTGTAATTTGACCATTAATTTAAAGGCAACTTTTTCCTCCATCAAAGAGCATTGGGTCAATAATACCTTCCTATGCCATTAAATTACTAGAAACACTGTTTAAGGATGGGTAGGTTTGGTTGAAGGGCTGTTCAGTGTAATTGAAAACAATTATTTTAATTTGTGACCAAGGGAAATGTAATGAAAGGATCCCAGTACATCTATTATTTTTGAGCCTACCCATCTGTGCTATTCAGCCGTGGCTAAAATGCTCACTTTTTTAAATTTAACAATTATTTGGCATAATCAATAGGCATAAATGTCACGGGTGAGACTGGAAATCAAAGCAAATTATGCTGATTACCTGTTATATGAAATGTATAACAATGTGTAACATTGTTACACATTGTATAATGTGTAACAACTATTATGTATAATTCTTTATCAGTGGTCATGTCATTTATCTGGGAAACTATCCCAGTGACGAAGTTTGGTAGACAGATGCCATAAATCTACGCTAAAGCTGGGAGTCACAACCAACACAAGTTATCCTGCTGATCGGCTGTTGTGTTTAGTTGAGCACTATTATCTATAATCTTTGCTCACTGGACAAACTCCACCCAGATAAAATATTCTATTCTAATCATCGACCAAAATTTTAAGCAAGCGACAACTTCCAGCTCCATTCGGTCCTTTAGATCGTTTGCCAAATATACTGATTTAATAACTTTAGAAACCATCAGATAACAAACTCTAATTCAATATTACTAAAACCTTAACACAATTTGATGGAAACTTCATTTACTAAATTTGTTTGAATTTTCATCTTTTAACAAATAACTTACTTAAATAATTTCTAGTTTTAACTCGAGAACAGGCGAAAACATTTTAGATGATTATCCTATTGTACTCAAAGTATAGAAATATTCCAAAAACTTTAGGGTAACTGGTTCAAGTTTGTGCTCGGAAAAATTTTATAGTTCTGCACTCCTGCGTAATTTATTACGTCATTTTAATGATTATTACTGTTTTCATAACTAATAAATAAATTAGCTTTATTTTCAGATTTCATTAAGGAATCCCACTCAGGTTCGGCCTATCTGGTTTGAAAATTGGTGATTCGTTTAATTAGTTTAAAATTTTTGTTGTCACTTTACTTTAATTGCGGATTTGCCACATTTCACTTTTTAGAACTTACTTTTTTGTTCTTACTCTCACCACTATAAGTTAACCTCTGCACAGCAGCATGTCATCCATAATAGACGGGCAACAGTTATGAAATGATTTATACTACCCCACCCATCCAATGGGTAACTTGCCTGGTAATGTAAGAGCGTAACCTATGCAGCATCACCATTTATGAGATTACGTATAAAGCCTCATAAGGTTGCTTCTGGAATAGGATCGTTTCGATACAGATCGAACGTCTGAAATGGAGACTTTGGATTAGTATTTGGCATAGCTCATGTTTAGGTGTGAGCCAGAGCCAATGGCTCATGGCTCAGGCTGATAGTGAGCCAGCCCATGAGCCATGGCTCTGGCTCCCGACATTGGTTGAGCTGGCTCATGAGCCAGACACGTGGCTCAATAAGCCATGCGTCATGGCTCAACACATTAAAATTTTGAAAAAAAATTTTCAACACAAAACATCAAACTTGACTGGTGTTGTGAAAGAAAACACGACTTTTCTTCTGCAAAAGCTAATGAACCATTGAGCCATGGCTCGGCCATGAGGTTGAGTTGGGTCATGAGCCATGGCTCTGGCTCAAAAATATTGCATGAGCAGGAACCATTTTCTGGCTCAAAATTTTTTGTGAGCCAGCTCGAGCCAGAGCCATTGAGCCAGAGCCATGCGGCACACTACTTTGGATCTAACATATATGATTATTTAACTGCCCTCAGTTAGGATGGGTGGGGTAGTATAAATAATTTCATAACTGTTGCCCATCTATTATGAATAACATGGTGCTGTGCAGAGGTTAACATGTAGTGATGAGAGTAAGAAAAATAAAAGTAAGTTCTAAAAAGTGAAATGTGGCAAATATCCACTGGGTATATAGAAAAATGCATTAGTCCATGTGATGCATCCTCGTCCTCTTGTTGAACTGTGTGCTTGCCTTTTTATTTGATTGACTTGAACTGGGCACATTCGTACTGAATTTTTCTAAAACTATGCATAATCCACCCAAGTAGAACGTTCCTTTATGATCATAAAGGAATGTCCTGAAGAACAAGAATTTAGGATTTTGTGGCGCGGATGGTTAGTTATCGGTTGAATTATGGGGGATTATTAAATGAAGGGGTTTAAGATTCTAATTTAGTTTAACAGAAGATTTCTACTAGTAGTCTCATACTACTGTAGAAGATTCCGCCGGTTCTGTTCTGGAAATTGGGATAGGGTTATACTCACCAAGTACGCTGGGAAAGAGTAGTGAGTCCGGTGTGGGGGTACTATGGATTCCGTTTCACTGGGTATCTACCAGTACAGCAGAAGATTCTTCGGTCCCGTTCCGCTGAAGAATTCTGCCGGTAGTCTAGTACTACCGCAGAAGATTCTAGTAATTCCGTTCCGCGGAAGAATTCTGCCGGTAGTCTAGTACTACCGCAGAAGATTCTGGTAATTCCGTTCCGCGGAAGAATCTTCTGCAGTAGTACTAGACTACCGGCACGATTATACTAAATTTAAAGTTCAAGTCACAATTAAACCTGGTCACATTTTTCAACCTGTGGAAGATGAGGATGCATAAGAAATTTATATAACGATAAAGTTTGTTATCTAAGTTGAGTTGTGAAATGTAAAAAAAAATTCCGATTTTACAACCCAAACACAAAAATAAATGACTTATAAGGGTTGGTGCAAGGTTCCTTGACAACACTTTAATCATGTTACTCCATAACTCATAACTTTTGTCTTATAGAATTTAGACAGTAAGATCCCGACCGGTGTCTTGGGCAACTACAAAATGAATGAGTTAAAATACTCATTGGGAATGATGGTAACTTTCATAAACGTTGGGAGTTTCTTTTTTGTAATTCCACTCTCAGTGAAATGGAAGAAAGGAATTGGCTATCAAGTCCAAAATCCCGCTGCATGGCGCAAGGTTTAACACAACACATTCATTTGAAAACCATTTATTGATTAGTAAAAAATAATTTTTTTAGATGGTGTGCTTCTTCACTGCCTTTGCCTGCAGCATTTCCGAATTCTTCTTGCTACTAAATTTTATCAAGTCACAGAAACTGGGACAGAAACTTCCTATTCAATATTTCAACCTAGCTCGTCGACTGTCGGCTTTCATATTCTTTGGTATTGCGTGGTTAAATGTTAACCACAAATCAAAATACTTCGAAGGTTTTATTAACAGAATTCAATGGAACTTTGTATTATGCAGTAGTAATAGGAATATATCTCCTATGCCTCAAATTGGAACCAAGGTAATTAGAAGTACACATTTAATGTAAGGTTTCGACCAGTTTTTTTTTGTGGTGCGAAACGACGCGATTTTGTTGGTTTTGACGCATTTGGATTTCGATAAGACTTCATCACTTTGTGATGAAAAGCGAGAGGAAATCTTTAGATATTTTGGTAGATATATCTTTAGATATTAGTTAGATAGACGTTTTCGCGTTTTTCCAACCTGGACGAGTGAGATATTTGCGATGCCATGCTCACGCTGGAGAAGGGGAGAATGCAACCTTTGAGAAAATTTTTTTGAGATTTAAAATTTTCTATTTTCCCAATGAGAACTATTTTGTATCCCACCGCCTACTATCAAAACTGAGCAGTGCAGTTCCTTATACAGTAGTGTTTATGCATACAAACATGGAAGGGAGACAACAAAAAAAATCCTATAGACGAATGTCACTATTACTAAACCACTTGTCATTAACAGTTTCGCTGGGCCTACTGCGGAATTTTTATGACTCTCCTCATCGTCCACTACTTTTTGCTGTGTTTGGACTCCTTCTTGAGAAATAACCGTAGTATCACAGCTTGGAAAAACAGTTGGATTAAATCATTCAGCGAACAATATTTTCTGTACCAGCTTCCGAAGTCTAATGCCAGGGATATTGGATCACTTACTCTAGGATTTTTCTTCACATTTCTCGCTATCAATTTCCAATTCTTCACACAATGGCTACCTTTAGTTGCTTCGTTTACGTTGTTGTCTGTTACGAAAAAAGCAAAAGCTGTACCAGAAACAATATGTTCAAATCGTATGTGCATAAATCCAGCAACAACATATGAGGTAATGAGCTGTTATATTTTGCAAAAATAGTTTCAAGCACGTAAACCAATGCACTAATCCACATATGTGTATAGCATAAGTAAAGGTATTGGCAATATGTACCAGTGGATGGAAGTTAATTGTTATGTCACGCGCATCCTCAAATTGCGCAAATTCTACTAATGCATCGCAACCAAAAACTGTTTTGCTCTAAATCCATCAATTTTGTAAGCTTTCAGTATCGCATAGGTTACGTTTTCCAGCTCTTTCAACTCTTTCCTAGCGTTCTCACTATGTAATTATGTTATGGTGGAGTAAGTCTGAGGGGACAATTGTATACCAACTTTGTAAAGCTTGAAAAGCCATTGTACTGGCAATATTTTCGGTTAGTTTTCTCACACTCTTTAGTTTAAGTTAGTTTAGTTCTTTGTTCTTTGGTATTTGTGTTCATACTCTCTGTTTGCCACGCTTGACAAAATATTGATGCAGATCAACCACAACAACAATGAGGCCGCCAGTTCTGGATCGTGCAGACGTCCGTCTTACCTATCACTGTTTTCGTTTCTCTTTGTTGATTTGATTGTAAGAGTTATAGCTTTCCTCCGTTTATGCCTTTTCTGGGCTGGTACATTGGCTTGCTCTGCATTCTTTTCACTTTTTTCTAACTTTTTAATTTTCGAGATTCTACTTACTTAATTACTTTGGTAGTTAGGTGAGATTACATTTTCTCAACTTCCCATTTTGTACCCAATAATAACATCCGCAACTTGCACAACTCACTGAGGTCTGGATGTTTTAGCATAAGACTCCTCTCTAATACAGTCAAATGAATTGCACAGTAGCTTCTGGTAGTGAATAATCAGGATGGCAAAATCTGGCCAATGGAAATTACAGGTGAGTTTCGGAGAAGCATTGAGATTGAAGACAGGACCGTCCACTAATTTTATCTAACTTGGACTGTGAGAGCAATCCTAAGAATGGCTAAACTTGGGATCAATCTCCACCTTAGTTAAACTTTTGTTCCTATTCTTTCTAAACTTAAACGTGGGCGGTCGAGGCCAGAACACGACTCTCACAATTATCGCAATTGTATCTTTTACAACTATTTAGACATGGTTTGCCGGCAACAGCTCAATATCCAGTTAACAAGTTCGTTCAGTTGATATTATAAATCCAAGCAAAGATTGAAACTCCTATCGATTTCCCCTAAAATTTGAAACAGGGACATCAAAGTAGCACTCGGGTAAACAAGCTACAACTCGTTTTCGGAAGCAAAATAAGTATGTTTTTAAATCAGAAAAAAAAAATTTTTTTTTTGCAAACGCAAAGTAGAAAATAGGCAGCGAAATAAAATTTTGTGTTCAGAAAAATTAGAAAACAAAAAGGTTTCCTGCGGGGGAAATATTTCCTGAGTGGCTGTCATTGCAAAGGAGTTTAATTTGCGTGTATCTGGAAAAAAGTAGAAGTCAAGTCTGTTTATGTGCGAGAATAAAGAAAACTTATTCTAGAGGCGTGTGGAAAATGAGTTGAATTTGGTTATAATAATTTCGCTGAATGTATAAACAAACTAGCCGCAAATAGCTGCAAACACCCTCTATGCATTTACGCAGCCATGCCATAACTTAATTTTCTTTTTTAAAAAGGAAGAGAAAAACTCCTTTACAGACTTGTCATGGAGTGGATAGGGAAATGCAAAGAGTCGCTGAATTTTCCATATTTTTGTCTATGCTAAATAAAATCTGCTTGTTACCAGACTAGCAAATAACTACAGAGAGAGTTTTTAAGGGTGTTACGGGGATACTCCACACTGCACCTTTTCACCCACCTAATGCACACACCCACAATTTTCTCAAATGTCATTGATTTGAAATTTTCTCTTTAGGTAGGTGAAAGAATGAAGTGTGGGGTATCCCCGTAACATCCTTAAAAACTCTCTCTGTATAAGAAACATATTTTTAGATAAAGGATCTTTCTAACGTTAGGGTCTCCAAACTCCGTTTTTATTTTTGCACCACTTCTGTCAAAAAGCATAATCAAATACTGTTAAGAATTGGTCTATATTGCGCTATATTTTCAGCAAACCCTACAATGTCATGAGCTTTTGAAGAGGATTTTTGATGATTATAATGCCACCTTCGGTTTGGTAACTTTCGGGCTCACAGTGGTATTTATACCGCAATTGGTGTATTTCCTCAATGAATTGATTGATCCACCCTCCCTGACGCGATTCATACGAAATTCGATTCGATTCACACATTACTTTATCTATCTCTTACTTAGTGCTCGGATAAACAGCATGGTAAGTTATCTAATATTCATTCTAAGGGCAATATATGTGAGATAAGTATATTGGATTTAAAATTATCTGTAGCTATGTACAGAAACACAAGTCAGCAAACAAATAACTCAAATAAGTAAAATAATTTATAGTAATGGTAGACACAACGGTGTACTAAAAATTACAAGAAATCTAAGAGATCTAAAAAATTCATGAAACTAAAACTTTACTAATCACAATTGGTAAATGAGGTATCAGTCAGAGATAGATCCAGCCGGCTGAAATGGCCGGGATGAAATTGTTTTTGCCCCTTTCGAAGTGAACCCATGAATGCGGGCGCGGTGGCGAAACTAAAAAGAATTTTATTTTAATTGAGGAACACTGCTATTGTCACTATCTTTATTTGTTGGTTTGTGTGAGCATGAAGATTTAAAAAAAAGCAGTTATGTAATTTTAAATTCAAATTCAAATTCTTTCTAATTTACTGTTCAATTCCTCTTCAATTTGATCCAAAGCATTGTCCATCTGAAATATTTATCATACCGTGAGAATTCCAAAAGCTACATTTAGTTTCCAATTAAAATGACAACACTATACTTTGAGAATTGAATTTGTGTTTAGCTGCGTCATCGATTGACATATAATTTGCTTTTTTTTGTATGAATTGAATGTAAAAAATTCATTTGATGTGAAGTAGGTGACCTTTTTACGCTGTGTGCCTCACGTGTTAAAAAATAAACCATTGTAGACGGGAATAATGTGCAGCGTAGGGTAATGCACAAGGTAGCGTAATGTCAGGAGTTTGAAATGACCGGGGTATGGTAATGTCGTGGTCCAGTAATGCCGGGGTTGGGTAATGTAATGCACAGAGTATTGTTTAAGGCATGGGCTATCCCGTGGTGGAAACCCCATATGAATCCATCAACTGGTTATGGAAATATTCAACTTATTTAACATATAAATTCCCATAAGGCAAAATTGGAGTTTTGGGAAAAAAATAAAAAATCTAGGTCAGAGCTGAAGGATATGGCTCATCTTCGAAGTTGTACGTTCCTAGTGCACGGGGTATCTATTAATGAAAACCGCATCTCGATCCGTTTTTTGTTTTGAAGTAAGAGCATCAACCTTAGGCGTGTCAACCCTAACGTATTTAACGTATAGCCAGTGAGTATCATTCATAATAGAAACTGCGGAGCGTCGTATGCAGAAACCATCGTGCATAACTAATCAAAACATGTCAATTGGTAATCTATCAGATATTTGCTTCCTTAAAGTAGGATCACTTTGTAACTAAGAATACCCATGTATTTGTAAATAAAGTATTTTCCCGAACGACTGATTGCTAGATGGATATGACGATGCAATGGCTTTCTACTACTACCAGTAGGCTAGGCGTAATAACAAAACTAACAATCTTCTCAACAACTAATGTTTTGTGAATAAAAATATATGGCTTTGGTATATCAGGTTTCTGCTTCTTCTAATTCCGCCAAAATATAATTCAGCTTCTAGAACATTGTTTTTTTTATATTTTTTTGTCAATAGCAAAACTGACAAACTTAAGCCATAAATATTTTATCGACGGACTTAAAATTAATTTTTACTTTTATTACTCAGGGATTAGCTTCAGGTAATCGTGGTTTTCGTTATTCCAATTGGCAATTAACTATTCGTATGATTTTAACAGACTAATATACTTGGAGATTGGATCTCCAAATCAGAAAACTACAACAAGCTCTCATTGAAAAAGTTGAGTATATTGATGTTTGAAATATCAACAGGCAAAATAGGAATATTTGCTTGGGGGTTATTTAAAATCACCACTGAGGCCATAGGTTCGGTAAGTTGAGTTTGAAGCCTAGCATTCATTTAAAATAGTAATAATAATCAATTTGTTGTTTCAGATAGTCACTGCTTTGTTTACATTTTCCATTATAATTCTACAATTTCAGAACGCGGAGTGTGCGAACAAGCAGTGAAACGCAAAATGGAAAAGTTCACCTAGTGTAGAAAAATTAGCCAAAAATTTCACAATCATTTGCTTGCAGCCCATATATGATGCAAGTTTTGGGAAATAGCTTCACTATAATTTATGTATTGTATTATGTATAAATTATGATGTAGGCTATAGTACCCTTCAGGATCAACTATGGAGAACTTTATTCATTACGAATCAAGGTTTCCTAAGACTCTTATTAAGGCGTTAGTCAGACTCTCTAACTCTAACTATACCATAGCTTTGACTGTCGGAAGAAAATTCAGTATATACAGTGTGTTCAGATAATAAGGCGACTTTCTATTTCTTTAATAAGAATTTCAAAAACTCTAACAAATTTGACTTAACAATTTCTTACTTAAGAAAACTGAACTTAAACTTTCACAGNAATCATTTGCTTGCAGCCCATATATGATGCAAGTTTTGGGAAATAGCTTCACTATAATTTATGTATTGTATTATTTATAAATTATGATGTAGGCTATAGTACGATTCAGGATCAACTATGGAGAACGTTATTCATTACGAATCAAGGTTTCCTAAGACTCTTATTAAGGCGTTAGTCAGACTCTCTAACTCTAACTATACCATAGCTGTGACTGTCTGAAGAAAATTCAGTATATACAGTGTGTTCAGATAATAAGGCGAGTTTACGGCTCTAGAATTTCAAAAACTCTAACAAATTTGACTTAACAATTTCTTACTTAAGAAAACTGAACTTAAACTTTCACAGCATTGATTTTCAATAACTTGAGTAGTCCATGTTTCCANGCATTGATTTTCAATAACTTGAGTAGTCCATGTTTCCAAATATATGAGATGCAATCAATTTTTGGTTATCAATAGAAAGTTACTCATATTACTAAGTGTACCAGGATCTGTTAGTTAACCGCCGATTAAAAGACCAATTAGTTCCAACTTCAAACTTAATTATCTCGACGACGGCTCTATGTAGCCACGTGTTATTAATTACATGCTGCAAGTATCTTCCACGAATTAATCGATGGTTAACTCCACAATTTTCCTCTATTAACAAGAGTAAACGTAAACTTCTCAGCCTCCATTAGCCAATTTAAAAATAACAACGTCGTCAGTAGTCAATTTTTATTATTTGTTGAAATTAATTGCTTACCTTCCTTGCCTGAAATTAGTGCATCCTCACTTTCCTGCTCTTGTAATTCTCCCATTTTAAACTTTGACTTATTTAATTGTTGTGAATAATTCGATTGAAATATAAAATAAAATGATTTGCTAAATTGAGTTCTGAACAACCAAGAATGAACTAATCATGAAAGCGAGCATGGTCCACTAGTAAAAATAAGTTGTTTACGAAAATTTTTTATCGCATTAAACCATGTATCTTGAAGATATGAGGTCTTCTGAATAATAAGTTACTGTATGTTGAATAACCATCATTATATTACTTACATACAAAAGGCAACGATACGGGCTTTTCCAAACACATGTATTGAATTTCGCTGCATTGTTTGACAGCAAAACATATTTTCTATAAAATTCAAGTTACGTTGTTTTCCAATTTTGTGACACTTCAAGATACGAGATTTTCTTAATAAAAACAAAACTAAGTTACGAGGTTTTCTGATGTTGCCGTCGATATTGGAACTTACCATAAAGATTAAACTTAATTATGAACTAGCCCAATAGCAGTTAGCATTTGGTACTAGNTCGATATTGGAACTTACCATAAAGATTAAACTTAATTATGAACTAGCCCAATAGCAGTTAGCATTTGGTACTAGGGTTCCGAATGACTCTGACCCAGTGACTCTGAGTCACGTGACTCTGACTCTGACTCATCGATTTCTCGGAGTCACTGGTATTGGGTGAATCTGACTCAATAGAGAAATGGGAGTCACTGAGTCGTGACTCTGAGTCACTTGACTTCTGACTCTGTGCCTTTCCAAAGTGACTTTGAGTCGTGACTCACTAGTAAGAGTCATGACTCCCAAGCAACAAAGCGTTACTGCTTACATCTTGCCTTTTTTGTACTAAAAAATTCTTTTCAACTCCCGCAACACAACAAATCTGAGAGTTGGAGTTTGCTGCCACGCGGCTCGTGTTTAGTTTGAAGCACACTTGTAACTTACACCACTACACATCGAAATCGAACTCAGATTTTAATAAAAATCTAAACTCAATGCTTCTAAAAATTCCAACTCACAATCAGAATCGAAGTAGATAATAGCCATTTAAAATAGAAATGTAAGTCGAAATCGATGATTTTAAAGAACCATAAAATCTAAAGCATAATTCATAATTTTAAATAGTTTAGATCTAAATCTATGATTTTATGTTTCTCAAAATCGAAATCCATAACATTTCAGGCTATCAAAATTGAAATGTACTAAGGATTTGTAAATAAGTTTCAAGCATGTATAATAAGACGGAGTTTTCTTAACCGAAAAGAGCAGGTAACTTAGCGTCTTTCTATCACCCATTTTGAGTTTTGAATACGCATTAAGCTAATTTTACTGTAAAAAGAAAAATATAAAATTTCTGTGAATCTGAGTCACTGAGTCATGACTCTGAGTCACCTGACTCTGACTCAAGCTTCAGGAGTGATTCTATAAGAGTCACTGAGTCAGGTTCACTGAGTCATTAAAATTTATGACTCTGACTCAGTGTGAAAATGGGAGTCAGTGAGTCATGACTCTGAGTCACCTGACTCTGACTCTGAAGAAAGTGAGAGTCATTCGGCACCCTGTTTGGTACTTATTAAATCCAAATAGCAGAAACCTAAGTTTTTATTGAAAATTTAAAGAAGGGAAGGGAAAAGTGATTCTAAGTAAGTCAGAGATGTTTCTGATTTATACACTTATGCGTGAAATGAAGACTCAATTTTGGAATTTAATGCTCGGGAATTATTTAATTTCAATCACTAACTATCAATTAATACATATTACTAAATAATTGCAACTGCCAAATTAGCATTTTTCTCAATATTTGTCGAACCCTCTTGGAATTGAATACTTCAAATCTGCCAATATATACGAAGTTGCAGTCCAGGTTGCTAAACATTTGTCCAAGATGCTTGTATTGACAGCTGAAAATGAACAATCGTGAGTTACAAAAGTCTAACACATCTGTCGATTCTCTACATTACAAAATTCATTCGTGCACTAATGCTTATTAGCGTAGTTTATACTAACATCAAGTTCTTTTGTCTCTTACTGTAGATATATTTTGATAACGAACTGTTACAANTTAGCGTAGTTTATACTAACATCAAGTTCTTTTGTCTCTTACTGTAGATATATTTTGATAACGAACTGTTACAATAGTAAATTTTGCCCTAGACTCATCAAAATTTCAAACCATGAGCACTTGAGCTACGTAAATTGCTAAATCCATGTGTCAATGTGCTATCATGTATAAAACTACAGCTAACTAATGTATTTCCGGAAATATACCCAAAGTTGTAAGCCGATGGGAGGTTAGTTAATCGAACTCACAATTGGAATCAACGTTAGAAGTAGATACTCAATTGTGAAGTATTCGAGATACAAAAACAAATAACAACCATGAGAGGGCCAAGGTAAACACAAAGGAGAAATTTGGTTGAAATGTTCAAAACCAATGAAAATGGAGGAAACAATTTTATAACAGTAGAGATATTAGATGAAATTTTGGAAAAATGGATAAAGCATTCATGCGTGCTTCTTGAGAAAAGAAAAACCATAGGCAAACCACTGGGAAACTGTATGAAACCGACGAAATAAGGATGAAGCATGCATCAATCGGATGAAGCGGGTTTANGCAAACCACTGGGAAACTGTATGAAACCGACGAAATAAGGATGAAGCATGCATCAATCGGATGAAGCGGGTTTAAACGTGATGAAATATACATAAAGCATAAAACGTAGATGAGCCTAATGAAAAACGAATTAATCAAACGAAAAATGAAAATTGAAAGGAACGGATTTAGCTTTGATAGAACAGATAAAACTCATTGATGAAGTATGGAGACGGATAAGCATAGATGCAACATGGTTGAAACGGGACAAATAGCCTAGAAGCAAGACCAATATTTCAGTATAGTGAAGTATACTAAACGTAGCATTTATAACCTATATAATCATAAGCGTAAGAGATAAAGCGTAAGTACTAGTTGCTACAATTCAGAGCAGGTTTGATTACACCTGATTAATGATTGCAGAGATTATGATTACATATTACTAATCTGTAATCTATAATCAAACCACTTTAAGGAATTTTAATCAACTGGGATTGATTACGGATTTGTGGGCTTGTAATCATAAGCAAGTAATCAAAACCCTAAATTATTTTATATGCTTACATTATTACATATTATTGTTATGATGAAGAACGAAAACAATCACGTCATATAGGAATTTCTTACTCTTTTCATTCTTGCTGAAACAACCCTTTTCAAATCATTTTATACTAACANTCACGTCATATAGGAATTTCTTACTCTTTTCATTCTTGCTGAAACAACCCTTTTCAAATCATTTTATACTAACAAAAAGCTTTTCTATCTTTGAGTTCTACTTCTCTGGACTTTTGTTTTTAGGGCAGTGGAGTACCGTGATACTTTTTAAATAGAACCATTTTCTTTAAATTATTGATCCCACACTTTAAATACAANTCACGTCATATAGGAATTTCTTACTCTTTTCATTCTTGCTGAAACAACCCTTTTCAAATCATTTTATACTAACACAAAGCTTTTCTATCTTTGATTTCTACTTCTCTGGACTTTTGCTTTTAGGGCAGTGGAGTACCGTGATACTTTTTAAATAGAACCATTTTCTTTAAATTATTGATCCCACACTTTAAATACAAATTGTTTCGTATGCTGCCTCAGCTGACAGTGTTAATGAAACTCATTTCGATAATAATCCTACAATATAAATTATTCAAAAAGTGGAACTAGTGGCCCTCAAATCTTTAAGAACTCTGGAAGCTACTTTTGTCCCATGCTCTTTGCTGGAGAAATAAATGCGCTTATAATTAGTGCAATTTATCTTCTAAACAAAATTATTTCTGGGGAAACACTTTTCAATTTCAGAAAGACCATTGAAAAATAACGTTTGACGTCAAAATAATCAAATCTGTACGATCGCTAAGAAAGAAGTTATGATTTATTAAATTACTGAATTTTTTTGATATTCTCTTGAAACATGCCATCTCTTAGTACATCGACTCAAAAAAATGTCTAAGGTTTTCAACTTTCAAAAAATCATAACTTCTTTCCTAGGGATCATAGAGGCTTGATTTGTTTGACGTCAAACGCTACTTTTCAATGATCTTTCTGAAATTGAAAAGTGTTTCCCCAGAAAAAAATTTGTTTAGAAGATAAACGGCACTAATTATAAGCGCACTCCTTTCTCCAGCAAAGAGCATGGGACAAAAGTAGCTTCCAGCGTTCTTAAAGATTTGAGGGCCACACCTTAACGTTACATGTGACTTACGTAACAGTTTTCAGTAGCAAATTCTAATTCATATCCAAAACCTGTACTTTGTTATTGAATTTTATCTTACACATTTAAGGTCAAAGGCTTTTTGTTGCTAAAACTTTCATTTACGAAATTATTTAATCAGTCGTCACTAGACTTACTCGTTTATACACAATTACAGACTTGCCATCCATAATCAAATGGTAAATCGATCCAGATGATATTTTTATGAAATTTAAAAATCTTTTTTTTGAGATAATTTTTTTTTGAGAATCACAGATTGAAATTGTATATTTCATTGAAAATGAATTTTCTCAAACTTAATTCTGATGTTGTTTATAGCAAGCAAAGAAGTTTCAGAAATTTATTCAAAAAATTTCAATTTCATTAAATAATTTTTGACTCTTTGATCAATGTCACCTGAATCTTAAAATAAGAGTATCCAGGATTGAATCATCTTTCGTAAAAAATTCATTTGGATCGATAAACAACTCGAAGAAATATTTATGAAAATATTTCACCAAGGCAGTGTAAAGAATAACAGCAAAAATTACCTTTTCAGGTATTAAGCCTCCGAGTGTTACGAGATGTCACTTAAGAAAAAATTATTCTTGTTTGCTCATTCACTTGAGCCCAAGGTCACCAATCGGAGGGACTCAAAACGTTTCGTTTTTTTTACGTTTATGTATAATGAAATAAAATACTGATAAAACGCAGCCTCTAGTCATTATTATTATTTCTTCATAACTGTTTCTACGGTTGTAGATGACGATTAGTCATGTGAGTCTTGAGTCTCTCGATTATCTTCTCTGGTCTTATTTCTGGCGAGGAGAAGTTCATACCCGCATGATATGAGCCCCTGCAACCACCCTAAGTAACATCAGTAATCCAAACCTACTTCATCCTAGAAACCGATCATATTAGTCTGAGTGGTACCCTAACCNTACCCGCATGATATGAGCCCCTGCAACCACCCTAAGTAACATCAGTAATCCAAACCTACTTCATCCTAGAAACCGCTCATATTAGTCTGAGTGGTACCCTAACCATCTACACATCATGCAACCATAGACTGTTTATATGAATATTAATCATTAACAAAAAATCACTTCATAGTATTCTTTTACGGGCGAAGGTATTCAAATTTGGTAATACTCAAGTAGAACATAAGAACACCCTACCATTAAAGCAAGATGCAACAAAATACACTATATATTTCATCTAACATTTTGTCGTTTGGTTATTGGATCTTATGCAACTTTTTGTAAAAACCGAACTAAAATGGAATATTAATTTTTATTATTTATACTTACCAGTCATTGTATCCGCATGTGTATGGTGGAAGTAAAAGTATCTTCCATCATCCCCATTAAGCCCCACTACTGGAATACCTGCTTCTTCAAAGTTATCCAAGTCAGATCTGTAGATATTGGCTTGAACTACCAAACCATAATTTACAGATGTCCCCAACATTTGAAGTACTTGGCTCAGAACACAACCCAATTCCTTTTTCCCATTGAAGATAAGTCCAGTAGAAGCAAGGCAGCCGTAGTCTGCCTCCAAAGCCACTTTCACCTTGTCCATTTCTGAGCGATGTGACTTAATATATGCAGCCGATCCCAAGTATCCATATTCCTCTGCTGTCCAGAGCGCAGTTCGAATTGTCCGCCGTGGTATAAAATTCAAAGATTTAAGTACATTAGTTCCCAGGAGTGCTAGGTAGATGGCGAAACCGTCGTCTTGTGCTCCTTGCCCAACATCCCATGTGTCAGTGTGTCCAGCAACAACAATAACTTCTTCTGGTTTTTCTCTTCCAACAATATCACCAATCAGATTACGTGACGATTTTGTACCATTGATGTCGTTGATGTTAAGGTATATGGTTATTTTTTCTCCTGTTATCAGGAATAAAACATTTATGAATTCTATTGTAATAAGAGGAATTTAAATATTAAGTTTAGGTCTGTACCAGACCTAATTATGAGATTCGCGCCACAAATATGTGACGTAGAAGGACTTTCTCCTTCCTCAAGACTTAGTCCGTCTTTCAAAAACTTAATTCCAGACCTAATTCCCTCTCACTTTAGGTCTGAGATTAAGTCCAAACCAAGAGTTTTGTTTTTTTGTTTTTTTTTTTCAGTTTATAAGCAATATTTAAGTTTTAGTTTTATTTGTTTTAGTTTTAATTGTAAATTACGTAATGTTTTTAATAATTAATTAAGTATTGAGTCTAAAAAAGGTTGAATTTCAAAAAAAATCGAAAGTACGATCTGGCTGTTTCGGTAGGAACAGTCAGTCNTAGTTCCCAGGAGTGCTAGGTAGATGGCGAAACCGTCGTCTTGTGCTCCTTGCCCAACATCCCATGTGTCAGTGTGTCCAGCAACAACAATAACTTCTTCTGGTTTTTCTCTTCCAACAATATCACCAATCAGATTACGTGACGATTTTGTACCATTGATGTCGTTGATGTTAAGATATATGGTTATTTTTTCTCCTGTTATCAGGAATAAAACATTTATGAATTCTATTGTAATAATGTTTTGTTGAAGATCAGCAGTTAATATTGAACGACTTCACTATTTACAACTTGTACGAGTTATTGTTGTTACCTCGTGCATAAATACGTGAAAGTAAATCTGCATCCTCTACGGTAAGGTAAGCAATAGGTACTTTCTTCACACCCTCAATGTAGTACAGGTTTGCTCTCCTTGCATGTGGTGAGTAGAGAGAAAATGAAGCGGCTGATCTGTAGAGCATTGCCAATGCCCCAGAGGTCACTGCATCTGCGTAGCCATTGTCTATTGTATCCAATGGAGAACTTGACGGACCTCCAAAATTACATACGGCAATCTTTCCACGTACCTTAGAAAAATAAATATTTTTAAAACGATTTCCTCACAATTTACTTATGTGGTAAGTAACCTTTGACTGATTCGCAATCAAGTCAGTGTACGAATTGAAAACAACAGCCTCTTTTACTAATCCTGGTGGTAGAGTATTCGCGGTGGAACCAAGTCCAAGAATGCTTAAATCCTTCCGCTTTGGTGTCAAAATTTGGGCTTCCTCAACAACCCTGAAAGAAAATAATACACTCAACAATAAATTTTGTATTGTGTTTATGCTTTATAATCAAGAGCGAGGAATATGCTCTAGCAACTTAAGATTTTATTAAATTTGATCAAACAAGTAAGTATTAAATAGATTTTAAAATCACCCAAATTTATTCAAGTTTTGTGCAAACTTATTCAACATTTACAAACATTTTGTACCTTTTGCTACATATTAGCGAAAAAAAAACAGACACAATAATTAAAATTTTTATTAATCGTTGCCCCGAAATTTACAAAATGGCCGATCAGAAATATGTTAAATTTCAATGACTTGTTAGCAAACGATGCGGGGCAACGCGTAGTAATTTTTTGTTTGAGATTGTTGTCAATATTCAGGAAGTTTCTTCACATTTCAATATGTTTTTGTGCTTAATAAAAGCATTTACATTGAAAATGTTTGTCCCCAGATTGCAAATTGTTTAACATATTCTTCATAAGTGAAGCTTATGAAGAAAAAGCAAGAAGCAAGACGAACACAGTGAAGAAAAAGAATAAACAAATATACAGGTACAAAATAGTTAACACAAGTAGGGAGTAAGGTGTAAAAAGAATTCGGAAAGTCTTTTACTTGAATCTTTACTGTACATTTTTGTAAGTCAAGCAAACATGAACCTAAATTCGGCTCGACCAGGTTGGTGCGCCAACGCGGGAGGCATTAATAAATTAATTATCTTTAACCCCGATCCTCATAAAGATCCTTGTGCAATTTCATCAAAATTCAAAAGCGATAAACTTTTTGCATCATAATCGTGCCTTATGGCACAACGTTTATCGGGATCTAACATTCTATCAATTATGCAATTTTTTCTTTATTTGTAATTAGTGGGCCTTGTTTCTATCCGAGCCAAATGCAAAATGAGTTTATACAAGTTGAATATTTTTATGGTAGTTAGTAGTTGCAACTATGTCAGATGTAATTTATAAAATACCTTTTCCAGGCTGGAACATTTCGTACTTTTTCTGTGTGAACATTTTTGTAACCAATGTTTTTCATTTGATTAGCCACGTAGTCGATAGCATCTTCCAATTCCCGTGTTCCTGAAAGACGATTGCTAAAGTTGTCCACAAATTCAGAGAGATTACCAAAGGTAGCACCTTTAAACCTTCCATTCAACGTAGTAGCAGCGATTTGGTCGACAACTGTTTGGTAACTAGCTACTTCTGAGTATAATAAAGGAAAACGACTTCGACACTGAGTGGCATTGAAAATAACAACTCGCGCAGGATCTTCTGAAGGGTTTTTTGTCAAATTACTAATATTTTGCGCTGTTGTGGTTTCCCACGGTAGTCCATTGGCTACTCTATGATTCAAATCAGTCAACGCTCCGCTGAACTTAATATGCCCCGCGCTTTTATGAGCCAAAGAATCCCTCACTATAGTACATGCTAGCAAACATACTATCCATGAAATAGACATGATGAAACGTTAATCTCAAGTTTCACTTTACAAGGTAATGATAAAAACAAGAATTTGTATATTATATAGAACATGCCTCACATGCATAGTACGGATACAAACTTCATTTCTACTTAAGTATTATTACTTGGCAACTTAGATTAAACTACTTGGCAAAATCACATTTAGGTGTAGGGATTTAAGGTATTGATAGCTCTGTCTCGCATTATTTATCTTCAGATTTATGCTATGCTTATTACATGATTCAGCATTCTAAAATCAATTCTAGTTGGCACAAAGTGCCTGTCATTATTTCATTTTTGTTTATAATTACATTACGATAAACACATTCATACACAATTTTGAATACGCATGATCCTGTAAATTGATTAGAGTAACATGTCACTATGTTTTGCTCTATTCAGGTTTTAGATATTGGTGGCCACATATTTGCCTGTAGTTCCTTCCAAATTATGGATGATATCATGATTAGAAGAACATATCTGTGTCTTATGATAAATTGGATTTTCATTTGCTACTCCATTTAAATTTAACTCTTAACATACTATGCGAACCGTTTTTTATCCGGTCATTTAAAAAATCTTAATTACAAAAAAGTTTATTTTTCTACATTTCTAGAAATTTATGAGTTTGCTCAAAACATTCTCCGCTATCCATATGCCGACAGAGTGGCGTACGTTCGCTTATGACTATGAGTTTTGCTATTTTTCACATTGATTAAGAGTAAATTGGGTTAGCTGAGATAGTTGTACGAGTGTGAGATTGAAATAATGCCTGCAAAGCAGTGAGGAGAATGGATTATCCAACAGCAGAGTGGCGAGTATTTGCTTATGAGCTAACTATGAGATTAACTATGAGATTTTTATTATTTTTCACGAGTTATTGAGTTATTGAGATTAGTTGAGATATTTGTAAGAATATGAAATTAAAATTCTCTTGGAGAAGGGACTAAAGTTGCCAATAATTTTGTACGAGAAAGTTACGCTTGTATTGCATTAACTCTCTGCAGCCATTTTGGGTGAAAGGCGAAGAANAGTTGAGATATTTGTAAGAATATGAAATTAAAATTCTCTTGGAGAAGGGACTAAAGTTGCCAATAATTTTGTACGGGAAAGTTACGCTTGTATTGCATTAACTCTCTGCAGCCATTTTGGGTGAAAGGCGAAGAAAGTTCTTTTTTTGTTGAAACACCCTATACTATTCTAGTAGAGAAACTCAATTGAAACAATTGTATAAAGCTAGTGGCCTTTTCCAGTAAAAGAAGTATTTCTAGAGTGATCTACCATAAAATTTTGTCTAAGTTTTTCGCAATTAAAACATGTTCAATTACTTACCTAGAGCAGCTTACGAATTTCAGAACTACGATCCTGATTGTTCAAAAGTACGTAAAACTTAAAATTTTATAAACTATATCCTTAATTCTAGTGTTAAATTATATAAACGGTTTAGGTATATCTCTGCCTACGATTATAATGTCTAAAAGAAAAATAACTTAATTGCTATTATTATTCATAATGAAATGAATTTTTGAACAGTTTCCGCACTAGGTTCATGACTCATACGCATTTACGAGCGCAAATGCATAGTTTAAAATTATGAAGAATTAACGACTAGAGGGATTACATTAATTTGGAAAGTCAAAATGATAGGTTTACAAGCTGATTCTAAGTTTTATTACTGGCTACCAAGTTATAGAACTAGGATTAGGGATAAAAATCTGTGTTATAAACTCATTAATTGTGAACATAATTTTGAAGTAAGGCAATTATTTATAATTTCAGACTCATAAGTTAAGCTATCCTAGCTTTACTAAGCATATTGAATTTTATTTGATGAGCCGTGTGAATAATTAAATTTTCCAAAGAATTGGTTAGTGGTATAATTATTACTATAGATAGCTATCGAACCGCTTGTGGCATTGTGATTATGATTTTCTCGATTAACTTCTGTTTATTATGTGTCGTAAACACATTATGTATCTGTGTTGTCCGTCCGTCCATCCGTCGGTGCTCTAACTTAAAAAGAAGTTGACATATCAAGATATGGTTTTCACTTATAGATAGCGCATACACTAGGAAATGACATTTCGAAAATGAGCCACATCCGTCAACTCTTACCTAATTTTATATTTTTCTTCCGAAAGTCAAATTTTTCCTTTCTTTTACCGCCAACTACCCTGGTGGGGTAGTTGGCGGTAGCTCATGGCTGCGCTGGACAAGAGATAGTGCTGCGAACACGTCGCGAGAAGATGAATCTTTCTCAACGTAAAGTGATGCATTTCATTTTGATCTTCTACTGTACATTATATTTCGATATGGTTACCAGCGTTTTGTGAAATATTTGTTCGAATGGAAAAACTATACCCGGTGAAACTGGATGCCAAAGGCATGTATTTGAAATGATTTTTTGAAGCAACAACGGGATAAAGGATTTGTCGGAATTAATTTTACATCAAAATTCACCCGAATATTAAGCAAGAATATTTTTACGACGAATTTTTGAAACATTTTCAGGTTTTTGGATAAAACATATTCCGCTCTAAAGTTATTTATGAACAATAAAAAAACTGAGTTTATACTTTCTAAACTCTCTTAGTTTCGCTAGCATTATTTAGAACAATGCGATACGCCGCATTACTATTTTTCAACGTTCGGGATCGGTGTGGATGTTGAGCGGTTAGCCAGTGCATTTCCATAGCTTTTTGCGATGCGATGAGCATTTGCATTGATAATTTCGAATTCTGCTTCAATAAGCAGATGAGCTTATTTTCTGAAAATGGATAGTGCAATGAAAAGGGGAGAAACCAGAAAAGAGTTTGGAAGAAAACAGGCGGAGAGATACAAATTAGTTCTCATTGGGAGAGCGAAGAAAATTTGAGAGTGTGTAGAGATCTTCTTTGAAAAGTTGTACTCTGCTCTTCTCCAACACAAGCGCNGGAGAGCGAAGAAAATTTGAGAGTGTGTAGAGATCTTCTCTGAAAAGTTGTACTCTGCTCTTCTCCAACACAAGCGCCGCATCACAAATATCTGCTCCGTCCAGAATTGAGCGTTGACGCGAAAGCATCAAGAAACTATCCAAACTCTTCCCCTCGCTTTTCATCGCAAACATGGAAATGCAAAACCGATAGATTTTTGCGTCAAAACCAGCAAAACCCAGTTGCGTATCGTCGCAAAGACTATCGAAACTAAGCATAAACAAAATTTAGTAAGCTGATAAAGCATCTGATAAGTCCTTGCAAAAAGTAAATTCTTTGAAAAACCTTGCTTGAGGTAAACTCTTAATGAACTTATGAAATGAAAAATATAATGAATTCCTTCCAATAACGTCGTTAAACTAGTAATAGGCAATACTAAAGCACAGCTTTACTGTTACCTAAAAAACCATTGGGCGTGCGTGAAGAATTTTTAAGGGCATGTTTGACATGGATGTTGTGGTCATACCCGTCCTAGGTTTTAAATCTTTACGGAGGAAGCAGTTTTATTAATTCTCTTCGCAACTGTGCGAAGAGACCATAGCTTTGTATGTGAAAACTTTGTCCTCCGGGTAGGGAACAAATTTTGGATGTATTTTTCCAGAATCCGTTTCAGCACATCAATGATGCAGTATTCCGAGTTCACTTGTACAGTTTGTGACTTTGACCAGCTGAATGAGTACACGGTCTGTGAATGTGCCAACAGCGGTAAACTATGCTCCAAACTTTTCAAACTTGTGATTGAGATATTTGAGATCTAATTTTCAACGTTTCGAGTAATTGTTTTTTCTTAATTTTGTTTCGAGGGTTCTCTTTGTTGGCTATTTTGTCAATTTGACGCAAAAGGAATTTGGAATTATATTAGATAGATATTGAGAGAACAATGCAATTGGATTCTGAATTTCCGAATGTCCAACCGAACTTATGGCGTCACCACCCGTGTCATCGAATTACTGTATTCCACAATGGGCCTACGGTACATTTTTAGATAACTTCTCTGGGAATACATACTTTGAAGGCTTCAACTTCCACTGCAAATATTTATGATATTTTGATGTCTTAAATTTTAGGGAAATTTACAAATGTCAGTGACAAGATGGTGAATAGGTGTGCAAAATTAGAAAAGAAAACTAACTCCAACGAAACTCGAGATATTTGGATTTCTAGGGTGGTCATTTAAAGTGCAATAACCCTCTATATGGTTAATTTCAGCGAGACAGATTAAGTTTACTTTAGAACAAAATAATTTTTGAAATACAATAGTTATATTTTTTGTGTTGATTACTGTTGCTATCCATTTAACTTNAAACATATTCCGCTCTAAAGTTATTTATGAACAATAAAAAAACTGAGTTTATACTTTCTAAACTCTCTTAGTTTTGGTAGAATTATTTAGAACAATGCGATACGCCGCATTACTATTTTTCAACGTTCGGGATCGGTGTGGATGTTGAGCGGTTAGCCAGTGCATTTCCATAGCTTTTTGCGATGCGATGAGCATTTGCATTGATAATTTCGAATTCTGCTTCAATAAGCAGATGAGCTTATTTTCTGAAAATGGATAGTGCAATGAAAAGGGGAGAAACCAGAAAAGAGTTTGGAAGAAAACAAGCGGAGAGATACAAATTAGTTCTCATTGGGAGAGCGAAGAAAATTTGAGAGTGTGTAGACATCTTCTCTGAAAAGTTGTACTCTGCTCTTCTCCAACACAAGCGTCGCATCACAAATATCTGCTCCGTCCAGAATTGAGCGTTGACGCGAAAGCATCAAGAAACTATCCAAACTCTTCCTCTCGCTCCTCATCGCAAACATGGAAATGCAAAACCGATAGATTTTTGCGTCAAAACCAGCAAAACCCAGTTGCATATCGTCGCAAAGACTATCGAAACTAAGCATAAACAAAATTTAGTAAGCTGATAAAGCATCTGATAAGTCCTTGCAAAAAGTAAATTCTTTGAAAAACCTTGCTTGAGGTAAACTCTTAATGAACTTATGAAATGAAAAATATAATGAATTCCTTCCAATAACGTCGTTAAACTAGTAATAGGCAATACTAAAGCACAGCTTTACTGTTACCTAAAAAACCATTGGGCGTGCGTGAAGAATTTTTAAGGGCATGTTTGACATGGATGTTGTGGTCATACCCGTCCTAGGTTTTAAACCTTTACGCAGGAAGCAGTTTTATTAATTCTCTTCGCAACTGTGCGAAGAGACCATAGCTTTGTATGTGAAAACTTTGTCCTCCGGGTAGGGAACAAATTTTGGACGTATTTTTCCAGAATCCGTTTCAGCACATCAATGATGCAGTATTCCGAGTTCACTTGAACAGTTTGTGACTTTGACCAGCTGAATGACTACACGGTCTGTGAATGTGCCAACAGCGGTAAACTATGCTCCAAACTTTTCAAACTTGTGATTGAGATATTTGAAATCTAATTTTCAACGTTTCGAGTAATTGTTTTTTCTTAATTTTGTTTCGAGGGTTCTCTTTGTTGGCTATTTTGTCAATTTGACGCAAAAGGAATTTGGAATTATATTAGATAGATATTGTTTTCGTCGAGATAAAATGCAATTGGATTCTGAATTTCCGAATTTCCAACCGAACTTATGGCGTCACCACCCGTGTCATCGAATTACTGTATTCCACAATGGGCCTACGGTACATTTTTAGATAACTTCTCTGGGAATATATACTTTGAAGGCTTCAACTTCCACTGCAAATATTTATGATATTTTGATGTCTTAAATTTTAGGGAAATTTGCAAATGTCAGTGACAAGATGGTGAATAGGTGTGCAAAATTAGAAAAGAAAACTAACTCCAACGAAACTGGAGATATTTGGATTTCTAGGGTGGTCATTTAAAGTGCAATAACCCTCTATATGGTTAATTTCAGCGAGACAGATTAAGTTTAACTTAGAACAAAATAATTTTTGAAATACAATAGTTATATTTTTTGTGTTGATTACTGTTGCTATCCATTTAACTTCATAACCACCGATCCCGCAAATTTACAATGGCCAAAGAATATTTGAGTCACAAGACGATGAANTCATAACCACCGATCCCGCAAATTTACAATGGCCAAAGAATATTTGAGTCACAAGACGATGAAAAAAAATATCCACACAACAAAATTTTTATACACTTTTATACTTCCCATAAAAAAGGTTAAAACTTGTAAATGAAAACAGATGAGTGAGGGAAATACAAGGTCCACCAAATTAATCCGGGCCGGAAAAAGTCACTTTCATCAAAAAAATTTTGATACAGCAAATAAATGGCGCGAAGTACAAAAGTTGGAGGGAATGAAGTTAGCCTATGTTTGAGAAAATATACCTTAGCAAAAATTAATTTAACAACAGCAGCAGAGAGTTGAGAGATTGAACTCAGTCGAGGAATGGGGTATGGTCTCTTTGCATCTACTCCAGCTCACATACAGAGAACCTGCCGACCCCTCTGTGTGCCTCTCTGCTTTCATCCTTTACACTGCTTTAGATTAACGTGTCTAATCAAAACTNCCTGCCGACCCCTCTGTGTGCCTCTCTGCTTTCATCCTTTACACTGCTTTAGATTAACGTGTCTAATCAAAACTGATTTTTAATTTTTTTTTTAATAAACAAACGTCATTCTGTAACTCTGAAAGGTGATTAATTGAGAGAAATAACAAAGTAGAGGACTGGGGTACGATCTCTTTGCATCTACTCCACTCCACTCAACAGAGAATCTGCTAACCCTTCTCTCTGTCTCTCTGCTTTGCTCCATTGCTTTACATTAATGTATCCAATTGAAACAGATATTTTATAGTAATATAATAAAATTAACTTCACTTCCATTATTTACTAAATGTGTATCGCCTGTCGCAAGCCGTTTCTGGTGAAAGGCGGAGAAAGAAGCCCTGGATTAATTTGGTGGGCCATGTATTAAACTTGGTAAATTAATTGAGCAGAGATAAGAGAGGAGAAAAGTAAGGTATTTCGACCAATTAAAATTGAAACTGGCCTCATCCGATGTTGATGAAAGTTTGTAGAGATGTTATAGGCTATTTGTTTATCTCACACAAAAGAATCCAAGGAGAAATAAATTCAAATTAAATGCAAATTTTAAAAATTAGTTCAGTATAAAAAATTTAATGGAATATTTGAACTGTTTAAAAAAAGATATGTTCAATATTTTCAGAAAACTATTNCGCAAGCCGTTTCTGGTGAAAGGCGGAGAAAGAAGCCCTGGATTAATTTGGTGGGCCATGTATTAAACTTGGTAAATTAGTTGAGCAGAGATAAGAGAGGAGAAAAGTAAGGTATTTCGACCAATTAAAATTGAGACTGGCCTCATCCGATGTTGATGAAAGTTTGTAGAGATGTTATAGGCTATTTGTTTATCTCACACAAAAGAATCCAAGGAGAAATAAATTCAAATTAAATGCAAATTTTAAAAATTAGTTCAGTATAAAAAATTTAATGGAATATTTGAACTGTTTAAAAAAAGATATGTTCAATATTTTCAGAAAACTATTACACACATAAAGAATTTAAATACTTTCAGAAATAAATTTACAGCTTTCAAAATTTAGAAAATATTTTACTAAAGCTTTTCCTTAATTTAGAAAATAATTTAAAAATTTGAAAAAAATTATACATAACAATAATGTATTAATATACAATGACGTCTTAATTCATAAAAAGGAACATAAAATTTATAAAGGCATTGCTAATTTGGCATTGAATAAAAATATTAATTATGTATTGTAAGTTTTTTTTTGTGAATTTTTCATCGTTTTGTAAAGGGACCTGTGGTAATGAAATTGTCAGAACAGGGACAGTAATTTGAATGGAATTAGAATCTTACTTATTTTTCTGTTTGGATTAAAATTCGCCTATTACATTTTCTTCCTTTTTGTAATGCTACTGGAAGCTGAAGTATTCCATGTTTTATTATATATTCCATGTATTTTTGTACAAAGAATTTTGTACTTTATACTCAAAAAATAATTTTTAGTACCTATTTTTGCATTTTGTGCACTTTTGTTGGGCTATGCCGGATTAGTGAGTGCATGCGGGACGGTCCTGAATATTTACGAATGAATGATAATCCAGTGACATATTCATCACTAAAAAACCAATCTAAAACACAAAAGATGCAAAAAGTTGCAAGTTACAGTTTGAATCAGGTTGTTATCTTTCTTCCTGAAAAAAAATTATTTCAAAAAGAGGTGTTGAAAATTATTGAAATTTAAAGAAATTTCAATAATTTCCCCATTATGACAAGTTCAAATTTTCAAATCCGCTTGCAGGATAATTCTTTCCACCCCCTATCAATTTGGATTTTATATGCGCATCTGCACTTGCACCGTTTCTCACCGCATCCGCACTTGCATCTAATTCCTGAATTTTGAAGTGCCACCCGCATCTGGACAGGTGCGCTGCACTTACCCCGCCTCAAACGCTAACCAGCTAAGCTACAGCATAGTTAATGGAAAAAGGTGCAAAAGAAATTAGAAAATCATGTACAAGAGCCAAATTTGAAATTCTCTTACTAGTAGAATTAGTTTCAGATTTGTGTGGAGTTTTTAGATTCTTGAAATGCCACGTATAAAATAAAACAATCTGACAACAACGTACAATGTTGAAATCGAAATATCGCGCCGATGTGAATTCTAAATTTTGGTCACTCCAGCTGTTTTTGTGAAAGTAAGTGAAATACCTTTACATCTACTTATTATATTTTCCGAACGTAACAAAATGTGGAAAATATGAGGACCTAATAGTCTACGGTTATAAGACCATCGATTTTGCAAGGAAAAATTTGGGTTTTATATGCGTAGTAGTCTTATAACGGATATAGAACATATCGGGTCTTATAGAATGTATATTTACATCTTTCATTACGCTTGACAAAATTTTGAGAAGTGGACTTTGTAAAATAATGCGTATTAAATTACGTTTTCCACCTTCCTTCATAATTAGGGAGCTGATTTTCAAATATTCACATATTTTTCTTACTTCAACGTATGAGTCTCAGCCTTTGAATCTGAACAAACAAACTTGAAATCTCTCACCTCAATTATGAAGTTTGAGATCACATATTTTTTTACATTCGGCTATTTAAATTCATAGGTATATATTTTGCGCTTTCGCAACTATCCCAAATATATCGAGATATAAACTAAATATGTTGCAAACTAATAAAATGATCACCATGTTACACCTGGACAGAGCAAATTAAGCGTAAAGCATAATAAAATTACCGGCGAGCAAACGTAAAATCATAGACAATGTCTTCCTCTATTATTGAAGTAATGTACAGAATGAGCGCGACTTTTGGATCCTACTGCTTGCCAACATAATTTTAAATTTATTTCATCTTGGCAGATGTTACTAAAAATTTTATAAAAATATATNTATGAGGACCTAATAGTCTACGGTTATAAGACCATCGATTTTGCAAGGAAAAATTTGGGTTTTATATGCGTAGTGGTCTTATAACGGATATAGAACATATCGGGTCTTATAAAATGTATATTTACATCTTTCATTACGCTTGACAAAATTTTGAGAAGTGGACTTTGTAAAATAATGCGTATTAANAAATGTATATTTACATCTTTCATTACGCTTGACAAAATTTTGAGAAGTGGACTTTGTAAAATAATGCGTATTAAATTACGTTTTCCACCTTCCTTCATAATTAGGGAGCTGATTTTCAAATATTCACATATTTTTCTTACTTCAACGTATGAGTCTCAGATTTTGAATCTGAACAAACAAACTTGAAATCTCTCACCTCAATTATGAAGTTTGAGATCACATATTTTTTTATATTCTGCTATTTAAATTCATAGGTATATATTTTGCGCTTTCGCAACTATCCCAAATATATCGAGATATAAACTAAATATGTTGCAAACTAATAAAATGATCACCATGTTACACCTGGACAGAGCAAATTAAGTGTAAAGCATAATAAAATTACCGGCGAGCAAACGTAAAATCATAGACAATGTCTTCCTCTATTATTGAAGTAATGTACAGAATGAGCNGTGTAAAGCATAATAAAATTACCGGCGAGCAAACGTAAAATCATAGACAACGTCTTCCTCTATTATTGAAGTAATGTACAGAATGAGCGCGACTTTTGGATTCTACTGCTTGCCAACATAATTTTAAATTTATTTCATCTTGGCAGATGTTACTAAAAATTTTATAAAAATATATNCCTACTGCTTGCCAACATAATTTTAAATTTATTTCATCTTGGCAGATGTTACTAAAAATTTTATAAAAATATATTTATTAACAAAATAGTGATTATGTAATAACAAAATCGTTGACCTAGTAATTTATTTATTGCATGTTTAACAGTGTTGAAACTGGATAAATCGATATTAGAACTCGTGCTGATCATGGCATCCAACTGATTAGCCAAATCTCTATAGTGCAAAAGTTTGACTAACCGACGGTAGCCCTAATAAAATTTTGACTGCATATGGCTAGATTGCGCAAAAATCTCGTCTCGAAACGGATTAAATGTTGTCAGCACGGCATCAAACATCCTTACACTTTTTGTATTGACTAATCTGCAAATATTGCCATTGTCAGAAAATTTTATGAATAATTTTATTTCAAATAGTTGGTATTGAAACATGGCAACAATAAGTTCGTGTTACCGTTTCCTGTATTTCTTCGGTTAGACGCAATGTTTCCGAATTTAATTTTTGGCCATTCCTGGCTCCGACATTAAATATTCTTTGTGCGTTTCCAAAAATAGTGCTATTTAATTTTTTTTGTGACATCGAGTTTCAAATATTATGCTTGTTAATAGTTTTGATGCCGTATTCCCTAGAATAATGCTAATTACTGGTTTTACATGTCGTGTTTTCAAGAACAATGGTTTTTGAAGCTCTATTCTCAAATAATGCGTTTTCATGCTTTTAATGCTCNCATGTCGTGTTTTCAAGAACAATGGTTTTTGAAGCTCTATTCTCAAATAATGCGTTTTCATGCTTTTAATGCTCCGTATATTAGTGTAAATCAATTTCGTTTTCACTGATTCGGTAGCAAAAAAAATTTAAATGGGCGGAGCATGGATAAATACAAAGATACTTTTTAATACTTAATATGTTTGCTGCGCCATGGTTATTGGAAATNTGGGCGGAGCATGGATAAATACAAAGATACTTTTTAATACTTAATATGTTTGCTGCGCCATGGTTATTGGAAATAACCAATCAGGTTCTAGTCACTTTAACTCTACCACAAAATAACCTCTCTAATCTCGATTTGTGCGAATTAGTCAATTTTTTAGAAGATATTTCACAATTATTTCCTTTCAATTCGGTAAAACGATGGTAATTCCACTTGCTAAAATATAATTAAAATATATTAGTGTAAATTCCATTGAGTCTAATTTATTTTTTCTTATAATTATTGAATTTAATTAGCTAAACGACATTAACAGTGAGAAGCCACATCACACAAATACTCACAATTTCTGTTTAAAAAATAGCAATATTCTTAAAATTATGTTTAAAATGACTGTGTCATTAAAGATGAAAATATTGAGTTTTAGTTTAAGTTTCTAAGTTACACACATATGACTAGTAATCATACTGTATTCTAATTACCACAACCAATGACGCAGAAAAAATGCAATATTTTTCAAATAAAAATATAACACTCCTAATTGATAATAAAATATTGCGGTAAGTGCCATTTTCATCATGCAACAATACAATGTAATCTTATGCTACAATTACACCAGAGAGCAAAAGTTGCGCAACTTTTGTTCAAAAGTTTTATGCAATTTCTTGTGCAAGAAGTTGTATGAAACTTTTGTTTCATTATTGATTACACTAGTAACCAAACCTATGAAATTCACCTATTATCACTTCCGCTCAACTTGCCTCAAATGATTTATATTTGAAAACCCGCCTCGGATTTTTGTCAAATTGATGTTTTTTCAAAATAAAACTTGTCCCGCATTAACTTGTTTTTTACGAGATGGGGCTATTTGAACCAAAATATTCAAAAGTTGTAAAGTTTCATGATCGAAATTGCATTCGATTGCAATTTCGGACCTTGAAATTTTTCTTGCGTATGATGACGTTGTGCAAGAGAAATTGTAAGATTTCATGTGCGATTACACCAAAAATTTCAAAATTTCATTAAAACTTTCTCATAAAGTTGCCTAGTGTAATTGGAGCATAATGCTCCAATTACATACAAATAAAGTTAGTAAAAGTAAAGTTCCTGTAGAAAAAATAGNGTGTAATTGGAGCATAATGCTCCAATTACATACAAATAAAGTTAGTAAAAGTAAAGTTCCTGTAGAAAAAATAGCTTTTCCCCTTTTTTTTTGAAAAATTAACTCCATTTACGTATAAATTGATGTAGAAATCTTAGCAAAGTAAACTGGAACTATTTCTAGTAATTTAAGATTAGCAACGGCGTAATCAAACAAGTAGGAATCATAAAGTTTCCACTTTAGTTTCCCAAGCCATGTTACCAATTTGATTCAACTTTCCCATGTTTTCACAGAATTTTTTTTGATTATTCAAAACATTAAAAGCAAAAATTAACAGCAGAAAAATATTCTAAAGTTTCATTTACGCCTGTTATTACAATCATTGTCCTAATCTACTCCCATGATCAAATTAACTAAATCTGCGTAAGCTGGACCAGAGAATCTTTTAATGAGAACTTGAATATTCAGAGCGGAAATGATGTCAACTTTGACAAGATTTAAACTGTATTCCATCACTACAAGGTTATGAGTTCAATTGAGACTACAAGGTATTAACTTTCATTGGTGGCAACCTTGGGTATTATAAATATTTTTAACACGCTACAAATAAAGTACCATTGACTGGCATCTATGAGTCAAGTGAACAGATTACTGATATTTTTTTCTTATTTTTCTTAAAGCTCTTAAGTTCTATACAGGCGTTAAAACTTTTGAATTTTCACAAATCGTTCAAATAACAATTTTTGGACCTAAGATTTTTATTCTTTTGTGATAATTTCTGTTTTTCTTAACATGATTTCTCCAAATTTGCTTACACTTTTTGTTATTTTCAAAAAGCAGCAAAAAAAAATTTTTTTTTAAACTTTTAACAAGAAAATATTCTCCCTCTGATAATAAATTGCAAAAGTTCTTCAAAATTTTGAATTACTTCGAATTTTATAACTATTTATAATCACTTAGAAAAAAAACAAGAATTACTTAAACATGACTACTGGAAAAGCAGTTTTAATTCAAATTAAATCGTCTGGGTGTATGAAATGATACGAATTTATTTACCGATTTGCGATGATTGGTAAACAGTGACTTTGAAGAAAATATAGTTATAATTGATGTCATTTTTTGGTATAGTGAAACAATCTTGGGTAACAAATTATATCATATGAAATACCTAATCACCGCCTTGTTCGTCATAAGTAATCTTGGTAGTATTAGCCTAGTTGGACTCTGTAAAGTCAACTTAAGAGAGATAACTTTAATAGACGTAACAATAAATTGAATCATCAAAAATTTTCCAGATGTATCTCAAGAAATCCATGAGGTTTTGCCCAAGTAGTCCAAAGTTCATTTTCATTCTCATGATCTCTGTTAGTTCACCTAATCCCGAACTTTATACTTTTAACCACACAACACATACTGGAGCATTCTATTTGACTTTTGAGACTTCATGAGCGAGGAGTTATATTTATTTAAATTTGGATTTCATAGAAAAGTTTGAAAGGAGTGGTTTCAATTTTTAAGTGATTTAGAAATATTTGTCAAATTTATTGCAAATTTATACAGTTTGTCAAACATTAATTGAGTACATTAGAAGCAGTTTATATACCTAATCAACTTTTTTGAATTCACTTTACAAATTTAGTGCAACAAACGATTACATTCAAATCATGAACCTGTTAGTAAAACTGACGTAAGTTTAATATTCATTTTCGAAAAAAACTAAAAAAAAGGATAGGAAAAAAATCAAAATTATGGTTGGGAAATAAACAAACAAAAATTTGGTTCGATAGTCAGAAATTAAATTTTTGAATTTGAATTTGTAGTCAATATGGAATGTAACTGAAAAATTCTGCTTATACAATAAAAAAATTCCTTGTGAAATTCTTGTTAACGTAATTATCGAGACATACCCTTTCTTTTTTGTGCATTTGTTCCACTTCGATATACCTTCAATACCATCCAAATATTTGATATCAGTCGCGATGCCATTATAAGCGCTAGAATTTTTCAAAATTTTGTCATAATTTCGAAAACAAAATTATCAAAATTAAACAAAAAAAATTTTTTTTTAAAATATTTACCTCACTCAATTCAATGAATTTCGATATAAGCAGAATTTTGTTTTTTACAGATTCTTAATTTTCTGTAGGATTGCCCAGATCATTTTACGAAATTTCGAAAAAATTTTTAAATACCGAGACAGAATCATTTTTCAAAAGGATTTACAGGTAATTGGTAAGAAAATGGGACATTTTGACAATTGTTCTACCTTTTCTCAAAAACAGACCCAGAATTAAATACTATTACAATATCCTACTACAGCTGACATTACCTATATATAAAAAAAATATTGAACTATGAAAAACTTGACTATGTCATTTATACATAAGATTTTTGACTTATATTAAATTACTTGTATTGAATCTACAATTTTTCTTTTATTAAATGTTATATTGTACAGCATACAAGTTATTGTAATTTAGCTTATTTCAACACTTAAAAAATTTTCAATTACTACTTTCACTGTTCTATTTAGTGCAGGCTAATCTTAACTCTGCACAGTGGGTGGAATCATCAGGAAAGTTGGCCAAAAATATAATTCTCAGAAAATAAATTTTAAGTATAATTCAACTGCAATATGATTCATGACTTTGATATAAATATTTGAAATTCAATAATTGTATTTTGTCAAATATGAAATAGTAATTAAACTTCTCCCCAACTTTTTTACAACAATGTTAATTGGACGATTCAATTTATCAAACAAAAGTCTTCAGTTATCGCTAATTATAACTTAGAATTAGCTGTAGTAGTCATTTTGAAGTAACAATCAAGTTCTGATAAAGCTAACCTAATATAACGTTACTAAATACGATTTATGAATTTTCTTTAAACTTAGACGGCAACAAAAAAAAATTTTTTTTTCGATGATATTCGTCTCAATAATGCTACTTGCCTTTTTATTGTAAATGTTGCTATTTGAATTGGTCTTATACCGAATGTTCTCATCCGATTGTTCGCAATTTTTAAGAGAACCATTCCCTTGATCACCTCAACAAANTTTTTAAACTTAGACGGCAACAAAAAAAAATTTTTTTTCGATGATATTCGTCTCAATAATGCTACTTGCCTTTTTATTGTAAATGTTGCTATTTGAATTGGTCTTATACCGATTGTTCTCATCCGATTGTTCGCAATTTTTAAGAGAACCATTCCCTTGATCACCTCGACAAATATAATTAATAAATTATTCGATTTAAAAAACTTAAAATTTAGAATTTTTTGCCAATTATACTGATAATTCCACTCACTGTGCTCCGTCAAACCGAAAATAGTTTCTTCTGGAGTAACTTTACATAAGCATTTCATTAAATAATAGCTTTCTGAGACATTTTTATTCCTAATTACATGAAAAATTTAGAAAATATTTAAAAATGTATACATCGGAGCCTAATTATAGTCAAATCGAAGAGATACTCCTTCATTGTAACCGTTTAGTAAATGATATTGTGGAAAGGATTCTGTATCACCCGGTGGTTAGATGTGAGGAGACTCGTACTCTCACAGTAGCCAAGCGAGGCTTTACTCCCCCAGAGACAATAAGTATGAGTTATAAACTCTCCTCTGAGCTAAGGAGACCCATGGTCCAGTGTAGAAATACACCGGCTACTCTACTTTTCTCTCTCACAATATCAACCAAAAAATTTTTATTAGTAATGCTGGGATTACGGATTAAAACTAAATAAATTGATGAATATGTAACCAAGCAAACGTTGTTAGGTGCAGAAGTACGCATCAACATAATAAAATAAACAAGTTTTTGTTGTTTAGAAAAATCAAATGTTTTACATATAAAAATGTATTGTCATATCACACTAAATATAGCAATATTGTTTCCTCAATTTTGCATACAGATTGTAGAGCTACTCGAAAAAACAATAATAAATAACTGTATATAACTGTTTTATAATTATGTCCAGCGTATTTCGTTAAGTAAATTTTTCTCGTGTCAAATCGTTTGATTTTATGAAAGAATGTGAAAAAGTAGGGAAAAACGTGTAAAAAATCAGGTCCTTACCAGGATGAAAGGGTCAAAAATTATGATTTATTAAAGGTCAACTGTTTTCGAATGTAATTCTGATAATCTTAATTCTGATAATGTATTTTGACACTTTAATCCTAGAAACCTGATTTTTTACACGTGTTTCCCTACTTTTTCATGTTCTTTCATAAAATCAAAATATTTGACCCGCGAAAAATTTACTTAACGAGATACGCTGGACATAATTATAAAACAGTTACTTTTTCCAGCAAACCGCACGAGCCAAAAGTAACTTCTATTTGTTTTAAAATTATGACCAGTACTGTATCATGATTTAGCAGACTTCTTGTTTGTTGATAAGTTTATTTTGTTAACAGGAAAATTTCCAAATTTTTGACACAAAATAGCTCCATTAAATCCTTTTTTGCTTGATTTTGATGTAAAAAAATTACTTATTATTTATTTCTGCAATCAGAGTGTGTAAACCCAGAACCCAAGTAAGTTTTAATTTATTTTTATACCAGATTTATGTGCCTGGTTGGATTGTCAATAGTTGCTGGTGCTAGCATCGGTGATTCGGCTGTGATAAATGATGTCTCCACGGGAGCTACAAACGTAAAAAATTGGATTACTGACCAAGCAGATGAAATTGGAGAAAGACTCCCAGGAATTCGTAATGAAATTGTTACTCATGCAAACAACGCGAAGGGAACAATTGAAACTAAGTGGAACGAATTTACAAGTAACGAAGATGTGCAAAAGGTTACCAACACAGTAAAAGAAAAGACCAATGAGTTTGTTGTTACTCCGATGACGAAGTGGGTTAATGCTGTCAGCGATTTTTTTGGTTGATTGAGAAAAATGTATAGTTGTTGAAATCTACTGTAAAATTCTTTACTGTATAAACTTTTAACGTTAAATTTGTTTTTAAATCTTTTATCAAATAAACCTTTATATCCACTATTAGTCGATTTCCGACTACCAAAAACATCTAGGATTAAGTCAATGAAAGTGTAAATATGGAAGTTTAGTTCCATAAGTGACAAATTCTAAATAAGTGAAACAATTAAATTTGGAAGCAGGTAAAGATGTCTACAGTAAACCTCAGATAAGACGAATTTCATAAGACCTCCCTGCTCGTTGCTGATTTGCTGTTGTCAACCTGCGACGTTACATTGAGTGCCCTAGACGTTCCTCAGAATTTGGCCTAGAATTGGTATTACATTTTATTTTCTTTCCGGTGATTTTTCTAAGCCTTACTCTCCCCGAATTAACCCCTAATTTATACTTGTCCTTTCCATCACCTTCCTCTTTCGCCGTCGCCTGACCTTTGCTTAAAATAGTAGTGAAAATCGCACCAACATTTAAACTTCACCAGAGGTTATTCACCTTCTTCTCCCCTTTTCATTTTTGCACGGAGAACTAAAGGTAAAGTCAAAATTAAATTTAAATCAATTAACTTTTCTGCAGAAAAGTATTGGTGATTATTCTTAGCCATTGTTAGCAGATAGTTTAATTGTTTAATTGTTAGCCATTGTTAATAGCCATAGATAGTTTTTAAGAATGAAATTCAAATACAAATTTTGCCGCTGTTTTGGCTTTGGTTGGGGTGCATTAAAAATTTAACAAGTCGGTTTCTCGTTTCACCTCGATAAAAGTTGACGCTGTGTCAATTTTTAAATTTCACGAAAAAGTGAGGTGAAGGTGAAGGTGAGGAAAAGTAAAAATTCCACAAGGGAAAAAGAAAAGGGTAAGGTGATGACCGGGAAAGGTGAAGGTGAAGCTGAATATTTCATCTGAAAGTATAAATCCAGAAAGTTGTGGGGCAGGTGACTATTTTAGCCAAAAGATGAGGTGAAGGAGAAGTATAAATTAGAGGTAAGTTGTCATACTTTTTAGCTTGACTGGTTTAGCATGGGATATTGATTTTCATATTTTCCGCTTTACTTTCTTTTATACTTATCCCTCGAGGAAAGTACACGTAACAGTGGTGTACACTTCCGCACGCTGACCGTACAGTGTTCAGGGTTACTCTTCACATACTGCCTGCAGAAATAAATGTCCCTGTATATTTTCATACTCTGCGGAAACAGAAAAAAATTTCTTTTTATAATATTTGTTTTCTAATCGTTTAACAAATGAGACTTTACAAAATATTCACAAATGACCTTAATGCTATAACAAGACAGTCAAACTTAAATTCGCAAGATGTTAATTTACTATACCTATCCGTTTTCAAAAGCGAAAAATGTAATTTGCTTGTAGATAATAATAGCATTGACAATGTGATAAAATGTTTTAAGCATACCAACAAATTTCTAGCAGACAACCACGCGACCACAGCTACCTCTTCCATATTTGCTTCTTTACATAGCTCAAGCTTCAATAACTTTGCGTCAATAATATGCCTTTTCTTCAACTTTGCGTCTTCCCTTTCATTTTCTGTATCTCATCACGCTAGTTTTTTTATTTCCTGCACAGTTTTTTTGCAGCAGTAAAAAAATGTTTCCAGACACTTTCTGGAATGGAAATATTCTCTAAAACTCTTGTATTTAATTGTAAATTTTGAAAAGTTTAGTCTTCGAGAGTTTGATAAACATGTTTTTTTTTGTCAAAAAAAATCGTCGAGGTAAACAAATTAGAAAGTTAAACCTTCAACCAATGCTTTAACAAGTTTGTCCTTAGATTGGGGTCAAAAAACGTTTATTGAATTGATGACAAACAAATTGAAAACGGTTTATCTGAAAGCGAGGTCGATAAACAACTATCGACGTTAACCATTTGAGAACGAGGTCAGTTTCTGGGTATAAAATCAAGACTCATTTCCTTTAGATTTATTCAGTCTTTTCTCTTCTCATTTGACAAGTCTTCAAACAACTCTAACCCGTACAACTCTGACTAACAACATGCAACCAGAGTAGATATTATGGATTCTGCAGAAATTAAATTTAACCCTTTTTCCAATTCGGAGGAAGATTACAGAATACTGGAAAGAATACGGGAGGAAGAGAAAAAGAATGAACTACGCTTTCGTGAAAAATTTACTAATGTGTTTAGGTCTATGAACTTTGCTACGACACGCTTAAATGGGTGTCCAGGATTCAAACTTGTTAAAAAACCTTCAAACAGTCTGGAAGTAGGACTAATTCCGTTTTGTGATTATGATCCAGAAACAAGGAAACGAGATGTTTATATTAATTTTATTATGGACCTCGATCTTTCTAGACTAATGCAGTTATGTCAATTTTGGTTCAAAAATCGGCTCTGCAGTAGAAATGCAAAATGTTGCAGAATTTATAACTAAGCTCGTTAATAAAAATTACATGCCATCTACTCAGAGAAGTCATTTAGAATAATTTTTATACAATTACAATATTTTGTTTACTTACTTTTCAAAGAAACAAATTGTACATATGTCAATTTGTATTAATTGTGAAGATTAATTTCCAACACTTTGTGTGACATATTTGAAATTGCTTTGATTCTAGTGAATTTTTGTAAGCTCAATCAAATTCCTTAGTTGATTTTGCCTGATACTAATCTTTTGTCTGGAATTTCCAAATTCTACGTTTTTTTGATTCTTCCATTCTTTTAAATTAAGTATAGGATCATCCACTATATATACTCTGTATGACAACAGAACACCTTTTGAATTCTGTGATTTATATGAACTTAATCAAGTAGACACATTCTCAACTAATCACCATTATTTACTAATTCTAGATGGTTGAACCATCTAGGTAATATATTATTTGAGTTATGTATACGATAAGCAACTGGCAACAATTTTGTATACTACAGAGTCAAGTTTATAGAATAACCTTTTCAAATGTTTGCTTCAAACGTTTTGCAAAAACTTTTTTCCCAATTAGTTATATACTCCTACTTCATTAAAGTTTCTGCTCGTGCACAATTGTTTCAATAAATCTGATACTACACCTGGTTTAACTGATGATGGTGTCTACTGAATACTTCGGCGAACTGAATTTTGATACGCCGTTTCAATTTCTGGAATTATATGTATAAATCGACCGGGAGAGCAAGGTAATAAAGCGGACTGTACTTAAATGTTAGCTGATGTAATGTAATGGATATGAATTTTATCCTAGTTGCCTCCCTTTTGCATTTTTTACAAACTTCATATCCGAAATTGTTCAATGATTTATATAATTAATTTTTTTTCAATCGCAATTTTACACAGAATGCGAAGATTATTGTGTCAAACAGACTAATCTAAATCCACTATCTACACCAAGCAAGTCTGGAAACTGCAAATGCGACTATGATAATATGGAATGCGTTATAGATTGCATTAGATCCGAACAATGCAGTACAATCGATGGATGCTTCTGTGAAGACTCAAATTACGCCCTTAAGAACTCAGGTGAGCATGAGTGGACGAATAACAGGTGGAGTATTCAAAATTCGTGTTCATTGTTTCTTATTTAAACATAATAAACTATAAGTTGTTAATTGAGTCCTAAAATAACTAAAGTAATTTTAATCTTACGATTTCATTTCAGGACGTCTGTCATGCAACGGAAAAGTTTGTTATACAGCTTACAAGGAAACAATTGAGAGTAAAAAATATATCGTTGCAACAGATAAATTTGTCGATAATCAGATTGGGGTGATTTGTATTGGATACACAGTCATAAGCGTAAATCACAATTTAAAGCGGATCGCAGTTGTAGGAGTGACTGCAGCAACTCAGAGTTCCAAAGGAATGTCGAAGATTTCTGTATCTTCCTGCGAAGTGGCATTCAACCTTCAAAATAAAACAGAAGTTAAAAGTTTACCAATACAGTACACTCTACAAGGAAAACAGGCTGATTTCGGTTTCACGAAGATGAATTCGAAAGACAGCATACCAAAAAATGCAATCAAATTTCGCCATAGCTTCTACTTGGGACGATCCAGCGGAGGTAGAATAGTTGGAACAATTAATGACACAGGAATTATGGTGGGGGCTCATGTTGATATTGATGACGATTTTGATGAACAAAATGCCATTTATCCCACTTTTGAAATATTTGTTTGTAATAGTTCACTCCATAATAATTCCTTAGCACAATATTGTATTTTGGAACTACCGCGCTGCTATGGAATTTAATTGTTATTCATCAAAGAAATATGTCCTAAACAATTCAAAATCAACGAAAAAATTAAACAGACAATAAAGTTGCTAAGAATGTGGAGAAAGTTTTGTTTAATAAAATTTAAGCAGATGAAAGTACGATGTTACTAGATGGCGTAACGCCCGATTTATACTTAATGTCATTCGTCCTTCATTCGAATGAAATGCAGTATGATTGATAAATTTTGTAACAAATTTTGCAATCTAATTTACCTTGACAATTAAGATTTTTGCAAAATTTGTTGCAAAATTTATCAATCATACTGCATTTCATTCGAATGAAGGGCGAATGACATTAAGTATAAATCGGGCGTAAGACAATACTCTACACGTGATATAGTCCAAAGCTACTACTCTAGAGTCATTGTCATAATTTCTAATTGCAAGAAATGTTAGAAAGTATTATAATTTCTATTTTTTATAAACATTTCAAATTCATTTAACTTTTGCTAAAGGATAGTATTTTCGATTATCGTTTTAAGATTAATTCATACTACATGTCTAGATTTATTCATAGATTGTTGAAACCAGACAATTAGTGATAAATCTTTTTCCAAATTGGATTTCACAATAATTTGCCATTGAGTAACATATACCAGGATACTAGTGGCATTTAGCTTGGATTCAGTATTTTCCCTTGATCTATAATACAGCACGTTCAAATAACAAGGCAAATTTTAGCAAAACAATTTTACAAAAAATCATAAATTGATTGTTTGCCACACATTTTCACACATTATGGACTGCTCAAGTTACGATAAATAAATACTATGGTAGATTAGTTTACCATGTTTGGGTTAAAAATTTTCACAAGAGCATAATTTTTGACAATTTTTGAAAATCTAGAGCCAAAATAACGCCTTCTTGTCTGAAAACACTGTATTAAATATTAGTGCTCGAAATATTTCGAATTAACCAATTTGGATAATTGAGTTTTTCAACGGCATAGCAGATAACTTATGCACACAGTCAAGTCATTTCCCGGTTTTTCTCGAAGAAGATCATAGTAAGATTTTCATTATTGCTCGACAAATAAGCGCTATAAAATGTCCATATGTGGGCAAATTACTAGTTTTAAATACCTAAATTTTCAATTAGATTAGCAGATTTTTCTAATTATATTTTCCGAATTACATTCATCTGGGTTATGGAACTACTAATTACAAATTACAATAATTCAATTACGTTTTAAATTACAAATTACATTTTCAGATATATTAGGTTTTGGTTTGTCAGAATTGATTGCCCTGTTCATCTGCCAAAGGCTTCTCCTTATAATGAAAATAATGCATTGAAATATTCAACATACGTCCCATTGGAGTTGATGCTGATAGGAGAACTTGCATTTTACGAAAAACAAGAGTGTTGTAACTTTCAACAAAAAGGATTGTTCACATTCACTCTTGATAATTAAAGATTCCTATGCTATTGGTGATGGGACAGTGATAGAATCCTTGGATTTTGAGAGAACGGGGCTAAAAGCAATACGACGGGAGATACAACAATAAGATACCACTGCCGTATCGGAAGGCTTTTTACGGACGTGGGTGGAGCGAGTGGTATCGCGATATCACAGATTTGCGATACCACGGAGATACCAAGGAGATCCCACTTTGCACATACTGTCTAATATATGAAAATATGTATTAGAGTGAAACTTAAATTAGGAAGGAATGCTTTTAAATTTTAAACCGTTCGTCTGCTGTGGTCGTGCATAGTTTGACATTTGTAAATTTTTTATTTTGGAACTGGAAAATACGCTTTGAGTTTTGATCACTTTTCAAATATGAAGGTTTATCCCTGGTGTAATTGAAAGTGAAATAGACTTTGCTCTGATAAACTTCTACATAGATTTTAAACAAAAAGTGTGGATCAAATAAGCGCTTTGATTTTGCAATCCTTTATAATGTTTCTAAAGTATATGAAAAGTTGAATCTAATAACATCNTCAAATAAGCGCTTTGATTTTGCAATCCTTTATAATGTTTCTAAAGTATATGAAAAGTTGAATCTAATAACATCCGTCGATATCCGATCTGCTGCCTTTGCTTGATACAAAATTATAAAAAGCTTATGTAATGAAAAATATAAAAATTTCTCGCTTCTTTGTGTAAGCGGAATATTTTCATATAAATTGATTTAAAAAAAAATTGTTTTCTGACTGTTTGGGAACTATTATTGTTAGCATTAACTTTTAGTATTCATCAGATAATCGCTCAATATATTCATAAATTCTACAAACATTGAAAGTATAATATTGAGAACAGGACAAATGGCACTTGCACTCGGAAAAGACCTAAAATATGTCGTCTACTAGTTTCTTTCTATTTAAATTCTCTAAGGCTTGTTAATTTGTTTTCGGTTATAACCCGTAAACTCTAAACTACCCCGTCGACTTNGGCTTGTTAATTTGTTTTCGGTTATAACCCGTAAACTCTAAACTACCCCGTCGACTTCTCCTTCGAGAATTGAATCATATGTAAAGCCAATTGATCCAAACATTAATAAAATTCATTTCTCGCGGGTAAGCCAAATAAAAATAAGTTTAATCTATNTAAAGCCAATTGATCCAAACATTAATAAAATTCATTTCTCGCGGGTAAGCCAAATAAAAATAAGTTTAATCTATACAAAAAGTTTTCTACAATGTACAGTCTGATATTCTACCATAAAACATCGGAAAGATACACTTGATCCAATTCTCTTTGTCTGCTGAAAGCAAGTCCGTTCGAATCATTGTTCTTTTAAAACGATGGTACCAACACACTGACACNTTCTCTTTGTCTGCTGAAAGCAAGTCCGTTCGAATCATTGTTCTTTTAAAACGATGGTACCAACACACTGACACTTAAATGAGCATCCCCAAATTTTGATTTTCAAATAATGAATTCTACAGCCTAAACTTCGACAAGACACTAGTGTTCGGCGTTACTCCGTCATCAAAATCAGACTTTCGCTAATAATGAAATAATATAAGCGTAACTTAGGTGTGTCAAATAAGAATTCTAAAAATGATACCTAGTTTCTGGGACGGTGGTTGCTTTAAATAGATTTATTCTAACCGGTTGATTTGACCTTTCTGCAAGCTCATTCATAATTTTTGATTTTAGGTTTTAAGACAGCAAGTAAGATTCTATTCGATTTAGCTTCTCTGTTTGACGAAAGATAAAGTTAAGAGGGGAACATCGACATTTTAATTTAATCAGATACCTCGTGACACGTTCAGATAGAGTCACTCTCAGCGTAGGTAGCAACTTTTATTTGAGCATTTATCTAGCTCTCGAAGTACTCGCTTGATCTCTACAAAAGCTGAGCTCCACCACATAGAGAGCAGTATAAACTTCACAGCAACATTCAGCGGATATGACAAAGAGTTGCTTAAATGTAACAAAACTATACTAGTTGGATATAATGATGAGTTAGTTTCAGCGTTTATAAACTTTAAATTTAGCCGGTTTATAGTATAAATGGATGGATGGATAGATAGATAATGGGAAAACACGTATGTTCAAACTAACAAAAAGGTAATTGGAATATTAGTGGTACCATAGTAACAAAAATAAAATGAAAAATTTTATGATGAATGAAACTATAAATATTTAATTTATTAATTTAGTTGTATAAAATTAGAATTTAAATAATTGATATATACAATAGATAGTTAATTTGACCTTTGGTTAGAGTACGATAATTATTTACAAAATAGTTAGTGTTTAATTAACGTTGAATTAGGCGCCAACCTTCAATCCTGTTATTTGTTCGATGAAGTCTAGAAAATGGGAAGTCCTACTGTAGACTCCTGGAATAAAAATATTTAAAAAAAATGAAATTTTTTTAAGATTATGTTAACCAGGATTTAAAAAATAATTTTTTTAAGATTAATTTAACCAGGATTAAAAAAAGTGTATAATTTTTATACCTGGGTACCCTTCACGAGCACATCCAAGTCCCCAAGAAACTGTTAAATAAACAAAAANATGTATAATTTTTATACCTGGGTACCCTTCACGAGCACATCCAAGTCCCCAAGAAACTGTTAAATAAACAAAAAATTAAGTTTGATTCATCTTAAATTAAGTTCACTGAATTATAATTAGTAATACCGATTCCACAGTGGACGAAACCAGTAGGGCTGTCACAAATCATTGGGCCACCACTGTCACCTTGACACGAGTCCTTTCCTTTCTATAAAAATTTAAAATATCCTCGTCAATTTCAATTTAGATCAACGACAAATGGGAAATTGATATTTAGTAGTAAACTTACGGTTCCTGCGCAGATCATACTCTCATCAATTTTGTATCCAGTTCCACCATAGTATTTGTTACATTGTGGATTATCTACCAATGGAACTGTGACCTTATAAAGTTCATCTGGTGAGCGTCCACCTTCAGTCAATGCACCCCAACCAACAACGGTTGAATTTAAAGTTGGGGGTTCATATTCTCTTAGTGGAAGTTGAACAGGTTGGACATATTGATTGAATTCTAAAGGTGATTCGAGTTCCATCAGTGCGAAATCATGTGAAATTGTACCCGAATTGTAATCAGGATGAATGAAAATTCGAATAACTTTGTGACGTTGTTCAGGTCCTTCAACGATTTTGATATTATGGTCACCAGCAATGATGACGTAGTTACTAGGACTTGCTTGAGAGCAGTGAGCCGCTNCAACGATTTTGATATTATGGTCACCAGCAATGATGACGTAGTTACTAGGACTTGCTTGAGAGCAGTGAGCCGCTATATAATTAAAACGTTATAATATTAATAAAAATAAATATATTAATATATTAATAATTAGAGAATAATTAATACCCGTTATAATCCATGTTGGAGCAATTATAGAACCACCGCAATAATGGAAACCACGGTTANCAACGATTTTGATATTATGGTCACCAGCAATGATGACGTAGTTACTAGGACTTGCTTGAGAGCAGTGAGCCGCTGTATAATTAAAACGTTATAATATTAATAAAAATAAATATATTAATATATTAATAATTAGAGAATAATTAATACCCGTTATAATCCATGTTGGAGCAATTATAGAACCACCGCAATAATGGAAACCACGGTTAACATCCACTGTGTGGGGAAATTCATATGGAATAGCTTCTTCTCCTCCAACAATTAAATGTTCGAAGCTTGCCTTCTCAATAGGTGAAGCTGAAAATTAAAATTTCAATTACTAATTGAATAAGTTTTTGGACTAATTAACACTCAAGTTACCCGACACGGCTATGATGCCAAATGCAAAAATTAACGCAAAAGTAAGCTTTTCAGCCATTGTTTTAACTCCAAAAAATGTTCAAAATTCACAAAATATGAGTATTAAAGGCAGGCTAATTACTGTTTAATTATTGCTTAATTGTTGCTTAATTGTTGCTTAATTGTTGCAAGTTGTACTAACTGTGAAATTATTTTCTGATATTTTTTACAAAATGCTGGAAGGTGCTTATATACCTAATTTTTTGGATAAATTTTATGTACAATTATTAGAGTTCGTGGAGGTTAATTAATTAATGAATAATAAGATAAAATTTTGTGAAAAAATCAAAAGTTTAAAAATCCTGGCGTCATTTCATTAGTAAATAGAATTAATCATTCTGTCGATTGTACTAGTGTTTGTTTTATAGCGAAAATGTAAAATTAGTTTGTTATTGTTAGTTTAGCCAATCATAGATAATGTTAATTAAAACGTAAAGTCTAGGTGTCAATAGTCTCTCAATCCTAATACAGTGAAACCTATTTATAAGACCTTATAAGACCACACAACTATAAGACACTTTTGAAAACTTTTGTGCGTCTTATGGCGTTTATAATGTTAAGTTACCTCTCTGTAAGACCACCTTTTATAAAACCACTTACTTATAAGACACATAAATTTATACGCAACTCGAAGAAAATGCCTCACTTATAAGACCACTTACTCGAAAATTGGAACCAAAACTTAAACTTATCATTTGCAAACTTTAATTTTTCAAAAAATTTTAAGTCATTGTCAATTCTTTTTAAATGGATAACAATCAACATCCGTCAAAAACCGTAAGTCATATAATCTGAAAGACAAAATTAATATAATTACACAAATCAGAAGTGGAAAGTCTAGGTAGCATCGGAGAATGAGATGACACGAGGTAAGGTGAAGATTGTTTTCATATTTCTGTTTTGGAAAGAGCGGCATTGGAACAAAAAGTGGTTCAACCTAAAATTACAGCCTATTTCAGTGCAATTTAGTTTCAAAAAACTTGCATTAAGTTACTGCAGAAACGGTTTAATAAAAATAAATTTTCCATTTACTTTCTATAAGACACAGAGTGGTCTTATAAAAGGGCTCTTTGAATAAGACCACCTGCTTATAAGACACAGTTTGGACGACTCCCAAACATAGTTTTATAAACAGGTTTCACTGTAGTTTATTTACCTCTCAAAAGATAAGAGGTTATTTGAACCTCATGAAATAGAGGATTTCCAAGGTTAAAATCTCTATTATCTCTATGCGTATGTTATGATTAATGAATTATTGAATTTTAGTAACATTGACCTTAGGGTATTTCCAAAATTATTTTAATTATAAGCAAAAATTTTCTTTCGTTTTTGCAAAATAAAAANGTTTTATAAACAGGTTTCACTGTAGTTTATTTACCTCTCAAAAGATAAGAGGTTATTTGAACCTCATGAAATAGAGGATTTCCAAGGTTAAAATCTCTATTATCTCTATGCGTATGTTATGATTAATGAATTATTGAATTTTAGTAACATTGACCTTAGGGTATTTCCAAAATTATTTTAATTATAAGCAAAAATTTTCTTTCGTTTTTGCAAAATAAAAATTTTTTTTTTGCAAACATATTGGCAGAGAGTGGAATTTCCGATAACTACTGATAAGCAAGTGATATAATCGGTTGAATTCAGAATAGATAAATTAATAGACAAAATCAGTGTAAAAATAAGAATAAAATGAGACACTTNCATTGACCTTAGGGTATTTCCAAAATTATTTTAATTATAAGCAAAAATTTTCTTTCGTTTTTGCAAAATAAAAAAATTTTTTTTGCAAACATATTGGCAGAGAGTGGAAATTCCGATAACTACTGATAAGCAAGTGATCTAATCGGTTGAATTCAGAATAGATAAATTAATAGACAAAATCAGTGTAAAAATAAGAATAAAATGAGACACTTNCTAATCGGTTGAATTCAGAATAGATAAATTAATAGACAAAATCAGTGTAAAAATAAGAATAAAATGAGACACTTTTTGTGATTTTTTGCTTCCAATTACTTTCATTTTCGGTCTGGTACATCTTTCTAATTTATTTGTTTGTTCTTTAACTTCCACTACTTTCACTGTGTTTTTTTATTCGCATAGACAAGGCTTTTGTTACTTTGATTACACTCAAATTGCCAAATTTTTTATTACATTGTTAAATTTTAATTTACTAAAGGTTTCAGATAGCCAATTCTTTTCGTTTGGAGAGAAAATTGCATAACGCCCGTTGTATAATTTGCTTTCTCTGTCCGTTGTCTGGGAAAAGTGCAGTATTATTAGTGAATTTCATGTCAACAAATCTAATTTTTCCTAGCAACAATATTGAAATGGTTAGTAAATTCACGAATAATACTGCACTTTCTCCAGACAACGATACTTGGATACCNAGCAACAATATTGAAATGGTTAGTAAATTCACGAATAATACTGCACTTTCTCCAGACAACGATACTTGGATACCCAATTCGTCATAACCAAAGAAAAATTGAATGTACCGTATACTAGAGATCCGTAACTAAACATCTAATTCATGACATATTTGTGTACAACGCTAGACAAGTGGTTATATTCTGTTNATAGAGATCCGTAACTAAACATCTAATTCATGACATATTTGTGTACAACGCTAGACAAGTGGTTATATTCTGTTTTAGGAAATTTTTATTAGCGAAAGCTCATATAGAATAAATCATGACAATCGTTTCTCTATATTAAACTACATCTTAATGTGATCGTCTCCAATACTTATTTTAAATGATAAGTGAACGACGTGATTAAGTTATATTAACATATGCGACAAATTCAACACGAACTAGGAAGCAATCATAAGAACTTCCAGCAAAATAAATGTTTTGCATGCTCCAGTTATTTAGGTGTAGAATTTCAAAGGAACAAGAGCATAAAAACCAGTTTATATTTAGAGGAATTTAAATATTAGGTTTAGGTCTGGACCGACCTAATTTTTCTCGACTTTCACACTCTCGGTTTGAGTCTGAGTTTGTTGTGACTTAAGAGGTTAAAATGTTAAGTCCAGACCAACATTTGGCTTGTTTGGTTGGATGCTTAGATTAACCACCAGTAAAATTTAAGAAAACTAGTTACGATTTTAATACTTTAGATGACCACTGTTTCCTAAACTTCCGGTTTCATAAAAATGATATGCTAAAATTATGAGAATGTTTAAATGTAAATCAGCATCTACAGAAAATGGATTAACTGACTGTTCCTACCTAAACAGCCAGATCGTACTTTCGATTTTTTTCGAAATTCAACCTTTTTTAGACACAATACTTAATTAATTATTAAAAAAATTATGTAATTTACAATTAAAACTAAAATAAATGAAACTAAAACTTAAATATTGCTTATAAACTGAAGAAAATCAAACAAAAAAACTCTTGGTTTGGACTTAATCTCAGACCTAAAGTGAGAGGGAATTAGGTCTGGAATTAAGTTTTTGGAAGACGGACTAAGTCTTGAGGAAGGAGAAAGTCATTCTAAGTCACATATTTGTGGCGCGAATCTCATAATTAGGTCTGGTACAGACCTAAACTTAATATTTAAATTTCTCTAAATGACTTGACCAATAGAGAATTCCATCAATTTGAAATGTTATTGCGAGGGAAGCTTGGAACGTTATTCTGTGTTTTATTAATGTTACATTCTGTTAATTCTATTAAACGAAATATTTCAATATTAATATATCAAAACATAATTCTNCTTTTATTAATGTTACATTCTGTTAATTCTATTAAACGAAATATTTCAATATTAATATATCAAAACATAATTCTGAATAACATTTTTAAGGTTGTGTCACGATTTACTTTTCAGTCAAGTCTACAGCTAAATCCAATATTAGTTCATTAATGTGGAGGTGATGGCAACCAAATTGACAGAAACGTAGAGCCATTACGTGAATCAGATAAAGCAAAATTTGAATGTCTGGAGAAAACAAATTTGCGTTTTTTTTTTAAATTTGAAATATTTTATTTTATAAAAAAACAGTCAAATAAAATTTTCAGTTTTCTCAAAACTTTGAACACTTAAGTTGAGGTTTATTTGATGTTTACTTTAAATGGCCATAAATTCAGTAAAACTACAACTAAAACACCACACGACAGATTTAGGTAATTTTACATTTGGTGCAATTTAATTTACAACAGATTGTGAAGGAATGTGATATACGCAATTTACACAATTCTCATAAATTGAAAAAAATTTAACTCTAAAAAAACTTAACAGCAGCTACAGGTTCTTTTAAATTTGGCGAAGTCTAATTGAAGACTGTTTTATAGGAGTAATATATCCAAACATCGCTTAGAACAACAATTGGAACATATTTGTGAAATATAAACTTAATCAAACCTAGAGACGAGATAGAAAATACTAACCTAGATCAGCACTGCAGCACAAGCACTGTATCGAGCATCATAGAACTTGTCATATGACCTGTCATTTTATCAGAGCGTTCTTGTTTCATTTTGGCGGTCTCGGGTTCAATCTCATGCTCTGCCAAAAATCAGAACGAGACAATGCACCTATTTATGCACTTCCATAAATTCCGGAGGTTTTTATTACAGTTAGTTCTTTTCTCTAAGCTCTCCCGTTATAAATTATACTCAGAATACTNAAAATTCCGGAGGTTTTTATTACAGTTAGTTCTTTTCTCTAAGCTCTCCCGTTATAAATTATACTCAGAATACTTTAGCAACTTTTCATCCATATGCAAATTGATTAACTATTTTCATCAAGAAGGTTTTCGTCAGTACGACAAATAGAAAACAAAGTTTGAAAAACTGGCAATTTAAAGGAAACCGTGTAACTTTTCTTATATTATCATTCAAAATAGTGATATAATATTTAGCTATAGTGACATAGTATATAGAAAAACGTAACGGATAAGTCGTACTCATCGAGGAACTAAAGGATTAGCAAAACCTACATAATGAATGAGAAATACTAAAGAATGAAAAATTTCATTTTGAGAACCAATCTAAATTATAGAAACTTTTTTACTCTTTTCAAACTTGCCGTGCAGTAGTCTACTTTTTGTATGTTTGGGAATACTTTTGAGTCAAAAAATAATAGTTTCCACTAAGAAGTTGTAATACAATTTATTGAATATTTATTATTCAATCTTCCGCNTGAGTCAAAAAATAATAGTTTCCACTAAGAAGTTGTAATACAATTTATTGAATATTTATTATTCAATCTTCCGCGGCAGAACCAAATCATGGATGCGGAATCTCTTCTGCTTCTTCGGGACAAGAGTCGAGTTCTGATTCTGGATGCGGAATCTCTTCCACTTCTTCGGGACAAGAGTCGAGTTCTGATTCTGAACCAGATGGTGTCTCATCCTCCGTATAACATCTTTCACAAGAACCTGGAGAATCAGCTCCTGATCTTCCCATTTCTACAACATCAATCACAAATTTAAGAACTTCAATCACTAGGTACATACTTTTGAAATACANTGATCTTCCCATTTCTACAACATCAATCACAAATTTAAGAACTTCAATCACTAGGTACATACTTTTGAAATACAGAGTATCATAAAAATACTTTCGTGACTTCTATAACAAAACTGGGGATGAGCAACTAAGGAATTACACTGGAGGAAAACATTTTCTCAAAGCTTATTCAACTGTGTGGTCGGTAAAAATCTATACAAAATTTTCTACACCTGAGCAATAATTTAGTAAAATTGAGTGTTGAGGTTAAAACTACACTCAAAGGGAAATGTAAGCGACAAAGAGAAAGTCTTAACTGTAAAACACATGGAGATAAAACTAGGGGGTTAGGAACCCCCGATCTCACTCAATGCAAACTACAACTGAATTTCTCCATATATACTTACTTTTAGCCCATAGTATATACATTTTTTNATCTCACTCAATGCAAACTACAACTGAATTTCTCCATATATACTTACTTTTAGCCCATAGTATATACATTTTTTAATCAGTTTCATCGAATTCACCAAAAGTAAACCAATGTATGATTAAAAAAACATTACGTGAGGCAGGNATCTCACTCAATGCAAACTACAACTGAATTTCTCCATATATACTTACTTTTAGCCCATAGTATATACATTTTTTTAATCAGTTTCATCGAATTCACCAAAAGTAAACCAATGTATGATTAAAAAAACATTACGTGAGGCAGGNATTTTTTAATCAGTTTCATCGAATTCACCAAAAGTAAACCAATGTATGATTAAAAAAACATTACGTGAGGCAGGTAAGAGTGAATTTCTATGAACTTTGAACCCTAATTCCATGATTTTCATGTAGTTATTACAAAGTTAAGAATAAGTATAGGATGTTTAAAAATAGCTCATCCTTTGTCAAAATACAAAGAATTTTTAATAACTAAATCATACATCACGATGACTTATAATGTCATGAGAATAAACGTTTCAGAATTATTGTACCGGATTTGAATAATATTTATAATCTATTCAAACATACGTCGTTGAAATTTAAAATTATGAATTATTTTGTAAGTTCTTCTCAATAATTAGTTTTACGTTTGAAACATCCGGTTTTAATTGGTTTTTAAAACAATCGNCTTAGTTGAAATTTAAAATTATGAATTATATTTTGTAAGTTCTTCTCAATAATTAGTTTTACGTTTGAAACATCCGGTTTTAATTGGTTTTTAAAACAATCGTCGGGAATTATCTTAATTATTATTCATCATTACTTACTCTGAGCTTGTCGAGCGGGTAAGGTTCCTTGATTTAAAATTCGAACACAAATTTTTTTGGTGATATCCGATTCTAATGTTGTAGGAATAATAACGTATTTTCCAGGTTCTAGCAAAAATCCTAGTGAATTTGTGAACTTTGCTGTAACAGGGGCTTTTGTTGTATCTATGGGAAACTTTTCATTGTCAGCGTTAGACCTGAAGAACTCCTCGTCAAATGTTGTTGCATCTGCAGTCTAAATATATATAATAGGGTCGTCAAACAATTAAATACATAGGTCTTGAATTATATAAAATTTACAGGAAAAACTCGAATGCCAAAATTAAAGTCCATGTCAATCTTGAGTTTTTGCTCAACCAATGTTCCAGTAACCAAAACACATTTGCCTCCTGGGGTATCCGATGACAGCTCGACAGTGTAGTGAGGATTATTCCATGGTTCACCTACAATCGTCAACAATTTGTATAAACTTAATACAGTCACAATTTGTGTATTAAGGCCACTTATTGGGAAAGTGGTAGTGCACTGAACAATTTGTATAATTTATGTTGGAAAAAAAATTTCTTTTGTTCAGAAACTCAGAAACAGATTCAGAAAGAGCAATGAAAAGTAGTATTTAAAGTAAAAAATCAGTTCTCTATACTGAAAAGCTATTTGTTGAAAATTGAAATTTTTGTATATTCATTTGAGATGTTGAAAAAGCTAAGAGTTTCAAATGAATTCCAAATATTTCAACATTCAATATTTATGTAATATATATTAGTGATCGTATACTTGTTTTTTTTGACGTGACACACTACACTTCAATGGTCTTTCTGAAACTGATAGACATCCTTAGGAAAAATTTTATTCCCAGATAAATTCTTAAGACCACTTTCCTCACCAAAAAATAGGAGACAAAAGTAACTTCCANATTCATTTGAGATGTTGAAAAAGCTAAGAGTTTCAAATGAATTCCAAATATTTCAACATTCAATATTTATGTAACATATTATAATTATACAATTTTATATATTATATATTATATATATTATTTAATTATAATGTATAATATAATTATATAATATATATTAGTGATCGTATACTTGTTTTTTTTGACGTGACACACTACACTTCAATGGTCTTTCTCAAACTGATAGACATCCTTAAAAAAAATTTTATTCCCAGATAAATTCTTAAGACCACTTTCCTCACCAAAAAATAGGAGACAAAAGTAACTTCCANAAAAAATTTTATTCCCAGATAAATTCTTAAGACCACTTTCCTCACCAAAAAATAGGAGACAAAAGTAACTTCCAGCGTTCTTAAGAAACAAAATAACGGTGATTGTATTAAAGTTTAAAGAAAATAATTTATGGAGTAGTATTTTGAGCCACTTGAAGTCACACCAAATTTGTAACATATTGTAGTTTTATCTCACCCCATCCACCGCTGGTTCCGTTTGATGCATTCCAATTGTCGTAGTATTGAACAAATTGGACTTTAGAACCTACTGCATTGAGTTCTTTGGTGTTAAGAAAATAAACGGCTGAAACATTTTCGTAGGTTTTCACAAAGTCCTTGTAACTCATCCAGAATTCTCCATCATCCGATATCTTGAAACCAATGGCCTTTTTCTCTTCCTCACTTACTTTTTCCCAGAGGGAGGATTTATCAGACCAATCACCAGTCCATTCTGAATTACCCCATGGATTACGCATGCGCACCAACTCAACTGAAGTCTCATTTCCGTCATCTCCTGTATACGTTAGGACTTTCGCTCCGGTCATCGAGTAGGCATGATTTCCGACCACTCCTTTTCGCTGCAAAAAATTATACTTTTTATTTTTATTTTGATAGGTACAGAGTGTTCAGTAAGTACACCGCTTTTCGATCTGTATCTTACTAAAAGTAGAGGGCTGNTTATTTTGATAGGTACAGAGTGTTCAGTAAGTACACCGCTTTTCGATCTGTATCTTACTAAAAGTAGAGGGCTGGATGAAACACAATCGGAAATGTTAAACTCAAATTTTGATCACTAGAGGTCAAAATCAGTTCACCTCTAGTGTCACACACAAGAAATGGGGTTAAATTCAAAAGTTATCTTATTTTGTCATGATGATGAAATTGAAACAATTTGCAATTTCTNGAATGAAACACAATCGGAAATGTTAAACTCAAATTTTGATCACTAGAGGTCAAAATCAGTTCACCTTTGGACAAGAAATGGGGTTAAATTCAAAAGTTATCTTATTTTGTCATGATGATGAAATTGAAACAATTTGCAATTTCTAATAGCTAAAATCCAAAAATTGTAAACTCTGAAAGTCGTTATTTTCAAATTCACTGTCTGCTTCAACTAACTCTGAATAGTTATAGGCTGTCGATTGTCACTCTGCATTGCTCATCTATTCCTCCTTGATGCAGTAGGAATAGATGACGATTGGTGACCTACTCAGATCACAGAGAACAAATAATCAACCTACAGTCTCTAGCTCATTGTACAAGATTATATTCGTCACATTGAATCCTATTGGTTAAAATTTATCAATTATATTTGCGCATTATCCCTATTGTTTATTTTAAGACTTACAGATTGCGTGGTCCCTGCGCAAACAACGCTGTTCTTATCAATCCAGTTGACAATGTCCTTGAAGAGGTTGGGTGGAGCTCCACCGTCGTCGTCAAAGTCAACAAATTCTCCCAATCCACCTGACATGTTTTCCAGGGCATAAATGGACCAATTACCAGCAATGTTATAATAGGATCCATTTAACCTTAATAAAAAAATATAAGTAAAGTGAACCTGAAACAAAAGAAAACCAATAAAACCTTAGTTTCTTACTTTGCATATGCCTTTTCCAACAGCATCGCCCAGAATTCTGCTTTTCCATTTGATACGTGGAACCTTGACCCAACGAGATTATACTCATCTTTCATATTGAGGTAGGGCACATAGTCGTCGACAACAATATCCACCCATGCCCCTTGGTACCAATACCTATCCAATGGAATCAATATCTCGTTATAAACAGAAAACTTAAATTGTAATTCATATTGTTCATACCGAAAGTGGTACACACCTGCGTCATTTGTTTCGTTGTCGGCAGGAACAACAAACGTGATAAGTTGATTCTGCATTGAAATAGCAGAAATGGCGCAAAGGAACCAACAGTCACCCGTTTGTCCTTGTTCCACAACGTTCCTACCAAGTACAGTCCCAATGTCACCACAATTGAAACAAGGTTTGTTTTCTCCATGATACAATTTCTCACACAATTCCTAGAAATAATTTTAAAAAATCAAGAGAAGTTACTTTGTCCAATTTCTTTATTAACTGAACTATTAAATCAGTATATGAATATTTATTAAGATTTAAGGCCTGCTGCACAAGGAGAGAACCGAGGGAATTCGTATTTGATCACTTATTGATCCAAAAATAACAAACTGTAACCTTATGTATAAAAATCATTCAACTTTTGTCTTTGCATATGATTTGAAGGCATTTCTGACATTTAAGGTGCTAGACAGATTTTATAATACGAATAAAGCAGTAAGTCATTTCTCCCAAAAATTTCTACATTTTAACACAATTTTGCCAATAAATTGTGTGTGTACAGAATTAGATCTATAATTTTCTGCGCCTCTGTATTATGTCAATTGGGCCCAGTCGTACGAATTGCAGGTATTATTGTGAGAAATCGAATGGTATTTTATCATCGTATGGATATAGGCTTAATTCTTTGTTTTTATATTCCACCCAAACTTGAAACATTTAATATTAAAAATCCTATTTCCAAAATAACTTCACAAATATGAAATATTACGAGTTGTTTCGCAACAGCAGAAAATCACATATTTTTTTTTGTGTTCGATAAAGTAAAACCGGCCACTATTCGAAAAAGCTTTACTAAAAACCTGATAGACATGAAGCAAATAGAAACCGACCTTAGGAAATCTATGCTAATTTAACAATATTTATCTGAACTTCATCAGGCAGATATGATGGATATATTTCGAAAAACTTCCATACAATATTTTCAAAAAATTTATTAATTTCGAAAACTTCTATATCTCGTAAACATGTTAACGATTTCCAAATCTGAATGGGACAAATTGAAGGTCATTGTGTCAACTAACATTCTTATGAATGTTTTCCGGTCGGAGGTGAAAGGGTTAAAAGGTCCGACTTGGTTACCACGGACCCTCGGTTACCACGAACTAAGTAGTCCGGTCCGCACTCTGAGATAGGGAATTTATGTATAAATGGAACAGCTAAACCGAACCCTCGGTTAACACGAACATGAATTAATTGATCAATCTTTAATGAAACTTAAACTTTTTTTTTACAAAATTTAATGAATAGCTTCTTTTGAATGACTTTTCAAACTTCGAAATGCGAGAGAAAATGAACCAATGATATATTTTGAGTCATTTTTTTGTCTCCACAACAACTTACTATTATAAAATAATGGTAAACTAAAACTACCTCGGCGAAGACGAACAAATTATTCCCCAAGTTGTGTGTTCGGTTTACGCTTAAGCCGAACCNTAAACCAATGATATATTTTGAGTCATTTTTTGTCTCCACAACAACTTACTATTATAAAATAATGGTGAACTAAAACTACCTCGGCGAAGACGAACAAATTATTCCCCAAGTTGTGTGTTCGGTTTACGCTTAAGCCGAACCTCGGTTACCACGAACCAAATATTTCGGTCTCTTGAGATTCGACTTATCCGAGGTTTACTGTATACAGGTTTTATTATCTGTTTTGTATATTTCATTTCCTTTCCTCTTTGTTTTCAACTAAACTGGAACACGAAAAAGGCAGGAAACAATTTTTCGTTTTTAATAGAAAGCTGTTCATCACTAAAAACAGGAAACCATTGAAATTTTTACTCCATAAAAGCAGAAAAGATTTTACTACCGAATTCATTTGTCTTTCATTCAATTGTCTGGTGCGACCGCGATGATGAACACGGTTCAGTAAAACTCTTAAGCAAAATATCCTTTATTTAATCCTACTTGACGTTCTTTGTATTGCGCCATAATTGATCTCTTGAGTTAGCTATAAGATACTACTTAAATTTTCACCATGAATCTTTTTTAAACAATCTTTAACACTGCCAAATGAATTGAAAATACCTAGGCTACGGTTAAAATGTAAAAAGTTGTGCTATCTGAGGATATTAATGTTTGGTGAAAAGCGGTTCTTACAGAAATTCTAATCCATGCCGCCGTGTCATCCCAACCATGTGCCTTCCAGTCAGCTACCCATTCCGCCATGTCAGGATTCGCAGTGTCAAAGAGTTTTTCAATATTTCCAACGCTTGCGTCCTCATGTGGAAACTCAGGGTCGATGAACGGCTGTCCAGATGTTTTGCATTCCTGGAGAATCTCGCTGTATTTTTGAGGCACTCCATGCTTACTTCGAAGGTCTGTGTCAGCTTCAAGTTCTGAATCACCATACTAGAATTAAGGGTCATAGAAATGAGTTTTTTTGTAATTATTGAAATCAAGTTGTTTAGGTTCATACGTAATAGATTACGGTGCCCCCAACGTCGTAAGGCATTTTGAACAAGAGTTAAATTCAAAATTTCTAATTATAAAATTAATGAATTGTGACCCTAATTGATTGAGTTGTTTTTCACACTGAAGGTGAATTTATAAAGAAGTACGCCAATCAGGTCTTATAACATATTTGCGGTTATACTGGTATTATCTTGGTCACATTAAATTATTTATGAGTAATTCGCATTCTATCATTGGTCACACGAAATCAACAAATCGATAACCGCAAAGACAGGGAATAAAGTGATTGAAGACATTTGGAGATTAGAAGCATGGGTAAAAAAGGTGAAAGATTGCCGAAAACTTGCAGGCAACTTAGGTCAATTTGAGAACACATTATGAATCAATGGAAAGACATTGAAAAGCATTGACAAATCGTTTAGGAAGCATTGTTGAAATGTTGCGAACATATGTTGAGTGAGCATGGGAGGATGTAAGAAAACATTGAGGAAACATTATTGTTTGATTGTATCTACAGGTAAATATCTTTAAAGTAGAATTCAAAAGTCATATGGAGATATAACAACTTTCTCTAGTCATAGCATCAACGCATAGCATGGTAAGACTTTACGAATATATGCTTTAGAATAGCATCGAAATATGAATGGAGGTAGAGAATAGATAATACATTTCCTTGTCATAAAACCAACACGTAGTTTGGCTTAAGACAACAGGAAAATAAACTTAGAAAAAAATATTACCGTATATGTTGCAGGGCCCACCAAATTAATCCGGGCCTTCTTTCTCCGCCTTTCACTAAAAACGGCTTGGGGCAGGCGACACACAATTTAGTAAATAATGGAAGTGAAGTTTTAATTTTATTATATCACTATAAAAAATTTGTTTCGATTAGATAACCTAATGCAAAGCAATGGAGCAAAGCATAGAGACAAAGAGAGGGGTCGGCAGGTTCATTTTTGAGTGGGGTGGAGTAGATGCCAAGGGACCGTACCCCATTTCTCGACTTGGTTATTTCTCTCAATTAACTATTTTTCAGCATTACAGAATGACGTTTGTTTACAAAAAAAAATTTTTTTCTTTATCAGTTTTGATTAGATACGTTAATGCAAAGCAGTGCAAAGGATGAAAGCAAAACGGCAGAGAGAGAGAGAGAGAGGTGAAAAGGTTCTCTGTTGAGTGAGGTGGAGTAGATGCAAACGGACCATAACCCATTCTTCGACTTTGTGCTCATTCTCTCAACTCTTTTGTTGTTAAATTGTTTTTTGCTAAGGTATGCTTTCACAAACATACACTAACTTCCTTCCATCCAACTTTTGGATTTCGCGCAATTTATTTGTTGTCTCAATTTTTTTTTTTGGTGAAAGCGACTTTCTACGGCCGGGATTAATTTGGTGGGCCCTGTATTACTTCAATTCTGCTATGAAATGTACAGGCTTAACCAAAGTTTAGTACCCTTTGTATCAAAACTGAATTTTCATTTCATTATTACTTAAAAAATAATAGGAAGTCACTTTTAGTACAAGGAATACTTAAACTTTGGCTTCCTGTTCTTATTTAAAGTAAGAGTCATAACAGATTACAAGGATTGAAAGCTTCGCCTGCATGAACAATTTGAATAGGTTGGAGTTATAGAGAAAAAAAAACATTAAAAAATTAGAAGTAGTTTTCAATAATTAAAACTTAAAAATGGTTATAAAATGATGAACTTTGAAATATGCTCCCGATGCAGTTAAACAAATGGTAAATATACAAACGAACGTAGAAGTGCAAGGACACACCGATTGCATAAATCCATTTAGCTGTGTTGTCCGCGGTTAGTAAATGACTAAATTGAAGGTAATCTTTGAAATTGTGGGATTAATTTAATAGAATTTACCACATCCGATAACCTAAATAAGTAGACGCGCGTTTTAGCTAACACATGACCTCCCATTAACTAATTGTGGCCACATTTAAAGCTTCCGGGTTCTGGATTTTACAAGAAAAAAATTTTTTTTTGATAATGTTAATTAATTAAATAGTTCTATCCCTAATAAAGAATAACAAGTCGACATTAGTAGATTAGGGTAAACCTCGGAAAAGCCTACCTTAGTCACCACCAACCAAACTGTCCGGTTCAGGCGTGAAGAAATATATCTATAGATGGTACGTTTATGCCTANGAATACTTAAACTTTGGCTTCCTGTTCTTATTTAAAGTAAGAGTCATAACAGATTACAAGGATTGAAAGCTTCGCCTGCATGAACAATTTGAATAGGTTGGAGTTATAGAGAAAAAAAAACATTAAAAAATTAGAAGTAGTTTTCAATAATTAAAACTTAAAAATGGTTATAAAATGATGAACTTTGAAATATGCTCCCGATGCAGTTAAACAAATGGTAAATATACAAACGAACGTAGAAGTGCAAGGACACACCGATTGCATAAATCCATTTAGCTGTATTGTCCGCGGTTAGTAAATGACTAAATTGAAGGTAATCTTTGAAATTGTGGGATTAATTTAATAGAATTTACCACATCCGATAACCTAAATAAGTAGACGCGCGTTTTAGCTAACACATGACCTCCCATTAACTAATTGTGGCCACATTTAAAGCTTCCGGGGTCTGGATTTTACAAGAAAAAATTTTTTTTGATAATGTTAATTAATTAAATAGTTCTATCCCTAATAAAGAATAAACAAGTCGACATTAGTAGATTAGGGTAAACCTCGGAAAAGCCGATCTTAGTCACCACCAACCAAACTGTCCGGTTCAGGCGTGAAGAAATATATCTATAGATGGTACGTTTATGCCTAACTCCGTTACGCCAGCCCCGTGGTCAAAACANAACTCCGTTACGCCAGCCCCGTGGTCAAAACAAAAGCTATAAGATGAGATACTACTCTTCAGAGAGTTTTAGCCAATAGCTTGACCTCAGGAGAGTAGTCTCACATTACCTTTCTCATTTGTAAGTCTCACATTACCAACTTTCATTCCCAGGGATTGGTTTCACAAGTCACAAGTCTCTGCTGTCTTCTTGATTCGTAGAAATTGTCTCTGTTGATTTATTCTTTGGTGCTCGGGAAACTAAATATCTTGCATGGAGAAATTCTTATCTATCAGTATCTGTCATATATGTACGAAAGTCATGTCGCGGTCAAATTACACAAATCTTATCCTTTTTTACTACCGTTCACACAAACACCAAGTTATTCAGGAATTTTTGAAGNGGTCAAATTACACAAATCTTATCCTTTTTTACTACCGTTCACACAAACACCAAGTTATTCAGGAATTTTTGAAGCAATATTAATACTTTTCCTGGCTAATTTAATAAGAAACCCTGTCGAATGCCTTTTCAAACGCTTAAATAGCACCAAGAGATAGACAATAATACACTTTTAGCATCATTTTATCAATTGTTAGTTATGTTTTCATCTCCACAACAAATTACCTGTGTGATTTAATCCAAACTTCGGCTAACACAAATAAATTATTCCGTTAAATTTTCGGCTTACGCATAAGCCGAATCTCTACTACCGGGAACTATTGTTGGAACTAAATACTAAATATGTACTAAATAGGTAGTTCAGCATTACAAATTTAGCGTCACTCTTCTTATGAGGATCTCGATTACCACTTCCAAAATAACGCTCTGTATAAAATAGGATGTTGGCAGAGTGGGGAGGGATAGCTGGTAAACGTAAAGTCGGATAAACGAATAAACAGGAGGTATCCCTTCACCCGAGAAACGAATACTTTATATGTTGAATCGCAAACCCCGGAAGACCTGAAACTCAATCATCTCTTTCCTCTTTGGTACTGTAGCGGAGGGATTGTTTAATAATTAGCGCTTCAGACATACCATGATTCTTTCCGTGTCTTAGGGTTTGTGAGGAAAGAGAGGAAGGTTATAGATTATCTGCTCATGACTCAATTATGAGCTAATCTAACAACTGTAGCGTTTGGTTGCTATTAAACGCCAGAGAAGGAAGATTTATTGAAAAATTTTAGAAGTCTAAGGAAAAGTCGTACTGAGCTTCACAGAGTTGTTTTTGATTCATACACTTATGAGTGAAATGGGGACTCAATTTTGGAATTTAATGCTCGGAAATTATTTAATTTAAATCACTATCATTTAATACATATCATTGAATAATTGCAACTGNTATAGATTATCTGCTCATGACTCAATTATGAGCTAATCTAACAACTGTAGCGTTTGGTTGCTATTAAACGCCAGCAGAAGGAAGATTTATTGAAAAATTTTAGAAGTCTAAGGAAAAGTCGTACTGAGCTTCACAGAGTTGTTTTTGATTCACACACTTATGAGTGAAATGGGGACTCAATTTGGGAATTTAATGCTCGGAAATTATTTAATTTAAATCACTATCATTTAATACATATCATTGAATAATTGCAACTGTCAAATTAGCATATTTCTCAAAATTTGTCGAACCCTCTTGGAATTGAATACTTCAAATCTGCCAATATATACGAAGTTGCAGTCCAAGTGGCTAAGCATTGGTCCAATATGCTTGTATTGACAGCTGAAAATGAATAATCGTGAGTTACAAAATTCCAACATCTGTCGATTCTCGGCATTATAAAATTCAATCGTGAACCAATGTTTATTAGCGTAGTTTATACTAACATCAAGTCCTTTTGTCTGTTACTGCAAAATATTTTGATAACGGACTGTTACAATGGTAAATGTTGCACTTGACTCATCAAAATTTCAAACCACGAACATTTGAAGTACAATTACTAAAAATCTTACGCCAATGGAATATCAATGATGAACCCACAGCTAAGTTATTTACGGGAAAATAACCAAAGTAAAAAGCCAATGGGAGTTTAATTAATCGAATCCATGCATTCAACGTTAGGAGAAGGCACTAAACTGAGAAGTATTCGAGATATAAAAAGAAATAGCAATTGTGCGAAGGAGAGGCAAAACAAATTCAGAAACTTGAAGTAAACGTATAAAATAAATGAAGTATGGAAGAAACAATCTTATAACGGTAGAAAAATATATAAAAATTTTGGGGAAACGGATAGAACATTCATGAAGGTTTTGTAAGAAAACAAAAAATCATAGGCAAAACTATTGAGGATCAGGCATGAAATAGACGAAATAAGTAAGAAACATGTAACCATTGGATGAAGTGGGATTAAACATGACGAAATATGCATAAAGCATAATTGAAACATGGATGAACCAAATAAAAAATGAATAAAAATGGGTGAAGTACATGAACATGATTAAAATAAAAATGAAGCGAAGAATGAAAATTGAAAGAAACGGATTCAGCTTTGACAGAGCAGATGAAACTCAATGATGAAGTATGAATGAAACGGAACAAAGAATTATTGAAATGAAACAGTCAGCGCTGCTGGTACAAGGAACCTCAAATTAACATTCTGAAATTTAGCAGACGGATATGGAAAGTGCATTAATGTCTCATATACTATGTTGAAAGTTCAGAACCTCCATGGACTATAAAACATGGGTTCATGTGTAAAGGCATCAAGAGAAAACATTATGATAAGATCAGTAGAGTTCCATAGTTTCACAATATGTAACTAACATGGAACTAATGAAAATATGAGGGGTTATTATTTCGGTGTTTCGTCTTTCCATCATAAACATAAAAGTTTACCTATGTGTGTTTGTTTGTCCGCTCTCTTTATACAATATGTATGCTTAAAAATAAGTGCATTTCAGTGCTCAGTTAAATGTCGTGATTAGCAGCGAGGCTCTCCAAGTGGCGGTGCTGGGTTCGATTCCGACGGTTGTGTGTGTGTGTTTTTTTTTTTTTTGAAGTTAAAGTATTTTTGTTTCTAAAACTTCCGTTTTCAGAAATTGACCAAAATTTTCATATCAATCGTCGTTAGACTTACGCGGACACACAATTAACTTCTTGCCATCAAAAATCAAGTTTTTAATCAATCCAAATAATATTTTGATAAAAAAAAATTTGAAAAATTTGAAATTTTTTTTTTAAACAAGGCCCTAGGATCACAGATTAAAATTTTTTGCTTTATTGAAAATAAACCTTCAAACTTATTTCTGAGGTTGTCTTTAGAAAGGATAGGAGTTTCAGAGATCTCTTCAAAAAATTTTAATTAGAATTTAATCCCAATTTTTTCCTTTTGATCAATGTGAGCTGATTCTCGAAATAAGATTTTCCAAGATTGAATGTCATTTCGTAAAAAACTTATTTGGATCGATAAACAAATTGTTTACTTAAGAAATATTAAAATAATTCCCCAATGACTAAAAGTCCAGAAAAAAGTTCCTTCCTCCCCAATGCCAATTCTCAAACATCTCAACTCACCCCGTTCCACACTGAATTCTTTATCCAGAATGGACGTAGTGATAGGAAAAACAATAGTCATAAGCACATAAACGCTATCACACTTTGTATTGATGAGAGAATTGGCACTTTAAGAATGATGGCTAAGGAATTCATTCAAAAATTTCAAAAAAACTACCACGATTCAAATCTTTCATTGGAAGGTAGTGTTGTTACTAACTTAATTAATCGTAGTTTGTTTTAACTATCGTAATTGGAACTAGGCACGATGCAACAAACCATATAATTTCTTTTTCATCGTTTGGTTATTCGGTCTTATGCGACTGCTGTTAAAACCAGACTAAAAATAGACTATTCATTTTTATTATAATGTTCGTCTTTTCCAAAACGCCTCAACTATAAAATAAATAAAAGAAAGCAACAATCTAAATCAACAAAAACTGTGGGGGTTTTGTTAATTCAAGTTAATAAATCTTACGTAGACACCTTAAATACAGGGAATTCTTGTATTCGATTCGTAAGAAATTAATCTTCAATCTTTTTCGATTGAAAATTTTTTTTTGTGCCGTGTATTCCATCATGGTCCCTAGTGTTTTTGAAAATACCTTGTTAACCATTTGATCGACTGAGGCGTTCTGGAAAAGACTCATTGTAATACCGATCAGGTTTTATTAATTCCCCGAGCTTTCTGCGTATCCGCCAAAAATGAACCAAAACTGTGAATTTAAGTTTAGTCTTTATTTTGCCTCTCTGCCGCACCACTTCCAAATTGGATAATGGGAGACGAATAGGCAAAAAATTGATTTTAATTATCCGCTTTCATTTCGTCAAATCTTCTCGACTCAATTTGAAATTATATACGTTTGTGCAGAAATGCATTGTGTGCAGGTATAGTCGATGATTTTTGAAAATATTCATAAACAAAATTTTAAGACTATTTGAAAAAAATAATTGTTCTATTATTTTCTAAAGCTGGGGAACTAAATTAATACTCGGTATTACGTCAAAAATTATCGGATAAATTCCAAATTTATGAAATATGTGCCTGAACTCATTTTTGGAAGATATTTAGGAGGTTATGGAAATCGTTTCAAACTGAAATTTAGAAACCCATTTGTTTAAATTTATTTTACACGGTGATGTCCTCAGTTCACACTCGACATAATCAAAATAATTTTAACTATACAGTCAGAAATATAGCAAACATCAGACTCGGACTCAACACTATCAGATCAGAAGGAGGAAGAAGAATCGACCTTGGAATGTGGGAAAGAAAAATATGCAATTTCTGCGGAAACGAGAGCTCCCTAGACCACCTCCTATGCCAATGCCAAATCGCAGAAAAACTAGTACGTCCTGAATTCTTCCCTAAACACGGAGAAAACCTTCTAGAATTTTTTTAATTTCTTGCATGCACCAAATTACTACCAAATCAATACAAAGATTTAAACATTCTTACTTAATATATCCAAACTTTTTCAAAACAGCCATTGATTGGGCTCTGCCATATCAAATAATAATTAAATAAATAAATAAAATTTTAGGACTATTTGAAAAAATAATTGTTCTATTATTTTCTAAAGATGAGGAACTAAATTAATACTCGGTATTAATTTTGATTGGCAAAAAATTAGGCAAAAAATTGATTTTAATTATCCGCTTTCATTTCGTCAAATCTTCTCGACTCAATTTGAAATTATACACGTTTGTGCAGAAATGCATTGTGTGCAGGTATAGTCGATGATTTTTGAAAATATTCATAAACAAAATTTTAAGACTATTTGAAAAAAATAATTGTTCTATTATTTTCTAAAGCTGGGGAACTAAATTAATACTCGGTATTACGTCAAAAATTATCGGATCAATTCCAAATTTATGAAATATGTGCCTGAACTCATTTTGGAAAGATATTTTGGAGGTTTTCGAAATCGTTTCAAACTGAAATTTAGAAACCCATTTGTTTGAATTTATTTTACACGGTGATGTCCTCAATTCACACTCGACATTGCGTCATTGGTCGTCGGTTAAATTTCTACTGTTGGATGGATGTGTTGTACAGTATTTCGAGAACGTGTTTTTCAGGTTTAAAAAAATATTTTAAAACAAATTGTTTAGGACTATTAGTAAAAAAATTTTTTTTTATTTAATTTTTTTCTAACAGTTCTATTTTGTAAAAATATTGTAGAGTATGCAAATATCAACCGAAAGTGGAAATTGAACCGTTGATTAATGAAGCAATGTCGATTGTGAATTGACATCTAGCTGTAAAATAAATTTGAAACAAATTTTTTTAGTCAAAAATTTTATTTTGAAGCAATTTCGAAAACCACACGAAAAATACCTCTCAAAATAAGAAAAGGAACATACTTCCTAAAATTTAAATTAATCTGAAAATTGTTGAAGAAATACCGACTGTTATTTTAGTTCACCGTTAGAAAATAATAAAATAAATAATTTCATTCAAACAGTCATGAAAATATCGTTTATGAGTGTTTTCTAAAACATCAGAAACACATTCTCAATACGCTTTTCAGCATATAATTGAAAAGTTTCAAATTAAGCCAAGAAGTTTTGACCAAATGAAAATAATAATTGAAACTCATTTTACCTGTTAAACTTCCATTAGCCAATTCGGAAGTGGTGCAGCAGAGCGGCAAATTTTATATAAACTAATGTGTGCAAACTAAAACTGATTCAAAGGCTCCATCAAACCCGCGCGTAAAAGATGGGTAAAAGTAGGCTTATTTGTACAATAACTCACCTTCGCGAATTCGGGTAAGTCATATCATATGTCAATCGATCAGCGATGTAGGGCAAATTACAAATATTAGGCGATTACAAATCTGAGTTCCAATTTTGCTGATCAACTCAAATTTTGCAAACATTTTTGCCAATTGTCCCATGTTTTGTAAATATGATTTACCCAATTGTTCTAGTTCGGAATTCACCAAGTTATACGTCAATCAATCAACATATTGCGGCCACTAATCTTGTTTTGGTTAAATTTTACAAAACCTTTGAAAATTTGTATCGGAATCTTCAAGTTTCAACTGTCCATTTATACTCAGATACAAGCAGGTAAGCTCAACATGAATACAATTGAGTACGATTTTCTCAGGTACGTACGTATACTGATTAGCATATTGATTCTCCCTTTTGCAACGCAATGTGGATAAACATTTCGACGTGCTTAACAACAAGACTGATCTTTTATAAGTTAGCTGGTACTGGAACGTACAGAAATCAGCAATTCTTAATCTGATTTCTTTTCTACTTCCTGAACATTGGTTAGGCTATATATGGAAAAAGATTACGTCGTTAGAATGATAATTTTACCTTAGCTTCAAAAGCGATTTTTTTTAAGATTTACATAGCTAACGAAAAAAATTATTTTTATCACTTTTCTAAATTTTTGCAAAATTTGGCCTACTATCTATCATTTGACTGACATCATATATTTTTAGACACAATTTTACTTTGATGAAACCTTAGAGTGTGTTTTGTCGACACATCAGTCTGTTGTAAAAATTTAGTTTTGATTAAATTATGGCGTTATCTTAGAAAACTCGTGGATTTAATAAACCTTGATCGGTAAAAACCTGTCATAGTATCCGCATGTGTATGGTGGAAGTAAAAGTATCTTCCGTCGTCCCCATTAAGGCTCACTACTGGAACACCCGCGTCTTCAAAGTTATTCAAGTCGGAACTGTACATATTGGCTTGAACTACCAAGCCATAATTTACAGATGTCCCCAACATTTGAAGTATTTGATTCAGAACACAACCCAGTTTCTTTTTACCATTGAAGATAAGTCCAGTAGAAGCAAGGCAGCTGTAGTCTGCCTCCAAAGCCACTTTCACCTTGTCCAATTCTGATCGATGAGACTTAATATATGCAGATGATCCCAAGTATCCATATTCCTCTGCTGTCCAAAACGCATTTCGAATTGTCCGCCGTGGTATAAAATTCAAAGATTTAAGTACATTAGTTCCTAGGAGTGCTAGGTAGATGGCGAAANCAAAACGCATTTCGAATTGTCCGCCGTGGTATAAAATTCAAAGATTTAAGTACATTAGTTCCTAGGAGTGCTAGGTAGATGGCGAAACCGTCATCTTGTGCTCCTTGCCCGACATCCCATGAATCCATGTGTCCAGCAACAACAATAACCTCTTCTGGTTTCTCTCTTCCAACAATATCACCAATCAGATTACGTGACGATTTTGTACCATTGATGTCGTTGATTTTAAGATAAATGGTTATTTTCTGTCCTGTAAATATGAAAAAAAAAAACATTTTTAATTTCTAATTAGGTAATATTGTGTTGGAGAATAGCCGTTAATATTTAACACTTTAACTATAGTCAACATGTTATGAGTTCTCGTCGGTACCTCTTGCATAAATGCGTGAAAGCAAATCTGCATCCTCCAATGTAAGGAATGCAATAGGCACTTTTTTCACACCATCAGTATAGTATACATTTGCTCTCCTTGCATGTGGTGAGTAGAGGGAGAATGTAGCGGCTGACCTGTAGAGCATAGCCAATGCCCCAGAGGTCACTGCTTCTGCGTACCCATTGTCTATTGTATCCAACGGAAAACCTGACGGACCTCCAAAATTGCACACGACAATCTTTCCTCGTACCTTAAAAAATGAATATATTTGATACAATTCCTTCACAACTTCCTTAGTTATTAAGTAACCTTTAATTGGTTCGCAATCAATTCTGAGTACGAATTGAAAACAAGAGCCTCTTTTACCAGTCCTAGGGGTAGAGTATTCGCGGTGGAACCAAGTCCAATAATGCTCAAATCCTTCCTCTTTGGTGTCAAAATTTGGGCTTCCTCAAAAACTCTAAAACAAAATATTAAATAAATAAATTTCATATTGGTTTTCACCTAAATGACTATTGTGAAAATACTTTATAATAACCAAGACCGATAAATATGCGCGATCAACTTAAAATTTTATTATCTTTCGTACGTGTGATATAGATTTCAAAATTACTCTAAATTATTCAAGCATACTACAAAATTATTAAACATTAAAAAATTTTTTGTACCATTGCTACTTATACAATTTATTAGCGATAAATCGGACCCAATTATTTGTATTTTTATGAATTGTTGGGTCGAAATTAACGAAATTGACAATAAATTTGACGATGCAAAGCGATACGTACTAGATTTTTTATTTGAAAGCGTTATCGATATTCAGGAAGCTTCTTTACATTCCGATACATTAAAACGTTATAATACATTAAAATGTTTTGTGTTCGGATCAACAAGTTTTTGAACCTCTTGTGTTAGAATAAAGGTTTTTAATCCTGAAAAGCGAGAAAGAAGATGTAAACAAGAAGAAAATGGACCATCAAATATGAAGATACAAAATAGTTGACATAAATACTGAGTAAGGAGCAATAGAAATTTGGAACAAACAATTACCAAAATTCAGCTCGACCAGTCGGGGCGCCGATACGGGAGGCATCAATAAATTAATTATACAGGGTCATTTGAAAGTAGCTCCGGGCTTTTGAAAATCTGTACCTCTTTATTGAATTGACATACAGTAATCGTTTTTGACTCGTTGCAATGCTGAATGCCAAGAAGGAATATTGGACACAATCGCAAAGTTCAAGGGTCACCATTATTAGGAGTAATTCATGATGAAACGGAAAATTTTTAATTTAGCATTACAATTGGCATGGAAAAGTTTTTGAAATAAATCTTGAATTATTTGATCGACATCGGTTTGGGTGCGTTAAAAAGTGCTGAAACGGATTGTTTGAATTTACGACAATAAAAACCGCCATGGTAATCCTAATCCTAAATTAAAAATTTTCAATTTAATCATGAATTGACATTAGTAACGCTGGTTCTTATCCTTTTTGATTGTGACCAATATTTCTTCTTGACATTCAGCTTCCCAATGAAGACTCCTGTGTCAACCTAATAAAGAGATACAAATTTTCAAAAGCTCGGAGCTACTTTCAAATGACCCTGTATTTTACTCAGAAATAATGCCATAGATATGGCTCCTTATAGAAAAAATGGCATAATATCATCGAAATCAAAAAACGATAAATTTTAGCATATAAATTTGGCACAATGTTTATCGGAATCTATCATTAAATCAATTATGTAGTTTTGCTTTATATATGTATTCGGTCGGCTTTCCTTGTACCAAAGCCAAATAAAAATGAGTATATACGACATGAAGATGTTGAAAGTTTTTTGTCTATTTTTATCGTCGTTAGTATTTGTAAATGTGTGAGATGTAATTTATAAAATACCTTTTCCATGCTGGAACATTTCGTACTTTTTCTGTGTGAACATTAACGTAACCAAAGTTTCTCATTTGATTAGCCACGTAGTCGATAGCATCTTCTAATTCCTGTGTTCCTGAAAGACGGTTGCTAAAGTTGTCCACAAATTCAGAGAGATTGCCAAAGGTAGCACCTTTAAAAATTCCATTCAACGTGGTAGCGACGATTTGGTCGACAGCTTTTTGGTAACTTGCTACTTCGGAGTGCAATGAAGGGAAAAGACTTGGGCACTGAGTGGCGTTGAAAACAACAACTCGCATAAGATCTTCTGAAGAATTTTTTGTCAAAACACTAAGATCTTGCGCTGATTTGGTTTTCCACTGTAATCCATGGGTCACTCTGTGGTTCAAATCAGTCAACGCTCCGCTGTACTTAATATCCTCCAGGCTTTTATGAGCGAAAGAATTACTCACTATAATACATACTAACAAATATACTGTCCATGAAATCGACATAATGAAACGTCAATGTCAAGTTTCACTTTACAATCTGATCATAAAGGAAAGAGTTTGTGTATTATATAGAAGATGCCTCATATTCAGAGTGCGGATACGCACTTAATTTCTACAAAATATTATCACATTAAATATTTGTCAAAATTTGAAATTAAACTACTTGGCAAAACCTCATTTAAATGTAGTTAATTATGGTTTTGGTGTTTCCGTCTGGCTTCCATTATTTATTTTAAGATTTATCCTACACTTATTGCATCATTCGACATTGTAGAATGAATTATAGTAAATACTTTAGTGCATATAAATGTTTCATCTGAGCTTAAAATTATTAACGTTAAATACATTCAAAAGCAACTTTGAATTCCATTGTTTTGACCGTAAGCCATATGATGAAGCTAATATTAGCGAACCTATTCTCGGACCAAAAATTATAAGTCCTTCAAAATGGTGGTTGTTGATGAGAAAGGAGAAAATTCAGGGCCGTTATGCCGTATGAATTGTGTACACTTTGAAACAGCGGAATATCCTTATTCAAATTTTGGATTTAATTATAAACCTGTCCAACAACTTCTTTTAAATTAAATATTTTCTCAGGTAATTTTTGTAATTAAATATAACTATTATCCTAATGTCTTCTCAAACTTCAAACCGTCAACGGAAATACACTGATAAAGAGGATTTTAACAAAATTCTAACACCTCAAGTTTTTCCTGCCAGATTTGAAGACAAAACCTGAAATTTTTTGCAATGATAGGAATATTAATTCCAGGGTTCTTAATTTTTTCGAAAAAATCTAAAAAGTCGATTTTTTAAATAATTATCAAAAAATAAATTTATTTTTGGTAATGTGTATTTTCGTATAAATTCTGAAAAAGTTTGGTATTTATTTTAATGAGTTTTGTATGCGAAGTATGCAACACGTTTATTGATTTGAAAAAATCAGAAAATTTATGACTTTTTCAAGCTTGATAATTATCTTTGATAATTATCAATTATAATTATCTTTGATAATTATCAATGATAATTATCACCAACCCTGATTAATTCATCACAATTACCAGTACAAATTAGTAACGTAGTTGAACTTACTGCAGAACTATGTTGTGTAAGCTCAACCAAAGTGATTGACATCAAGTAAGAAAACTTCTGAACATAGAATTATACCAAAATTTATTTGGGGAGAAAACGGCATGAATGGGATTGTTTTCTTACTGCGCACATAAGTCTTTGAAAATATTATTTGGTTGAGTAGTGTTGTCAATCGAAATAATTTACCAGGTTCGTCGAGTATATGCTCGCAAGGAGTTTCTGACAATGAAGATATTCTTGAAAAGCGCATTGTGTTAATTACTATGTAAGTTACGTTGTTAAATATTAAATAAAGTGTAATACATGATTTAAGGGCCTGCACCTTTTCATGTTGTTTTAGCAAGCAAAGGTTGTTACGCCCCTGCACTCCCACCATTTTGAAGGACTTATAATTTTTGGTCCGAGAATATCACTATGTTTTTTCTCATTTAGGTTTTAGATACTCCAGCTATTAGATATGATTTATAAGACCAACTCGGATACTAGAGCCAAAATATTTCATTTCGGTTGTTCCAAGTTATTAAGTATGGACAAGACGAGCTATAAGAAGAACGGATACAAGACCACAACTGATATAAGACCCTAACTTTACACGCTTTCACGATTGGTAGTTCAAGCACTGGTNGATACTCCAGCTATTAGATATGATTTATAAGACCAACTCGGATACTAGAGCCAAAATATTTCATTTCGGTTGTTGCAAGTTATTAAGTATGGACAATACGAGCTATAAGAAGTACGGATNACGAGCTATAAGAAGAACGGATACAAGACCACAACTGATATAAGACCCTAACTTTACACGCTTTCACGATTGGTAGTTCAAGCACTGGTAAAATGGGTGAAATTCCAATTTAACACATTTTATCTTACGGTGTTACTATCGATTTAAGTACAATTAAAAATAATGGCCTCCTCCAATACTTTATATTAGACCACCCTGATTTTACATCCGATATAAGACGAAACGTCTATAAGACACTTTTTCGAAGACAAATTTTCCCATCCAACAGTTGACATAGTCAATAGAAGCCTTTGACACTTAATTAGTGCTATCAATTCTGATTGAGATTATTTGAACTTAAAAGAGTTTGAGATTGAAATAATGCGTGCGAAGTAGAAAGGAGAGTGAATTATCCAACTGCAAAGTGGGGTGTGTTCGCTTATGAATGTGAATTTTATTGTTTTCCACATGGTTTGAGAGTGAATGGGGTTAGTAGAGATAGTTGTAAGAGTAAGAAATTGAAATTCTTTTGCACAAGGGGATAAAGTTCCCATTTATTTTCTTTAGGCAAATCCACCCTCGTATTGTAACTAATTCACCATAACCACTTATGGTGAAGGCGAAAAAAGACAGTTTCGTTTTTGTTGAAACAGAATGAAGTATTCCATTAGAAAAACTCTTAGTTGAAGAAATTGTATGAAACTTGTAACCATTTCTGGTTAAATAATCTTTCTAGAGTAATCTACTATACGCTCTTGCTTAACTCCTTTGCAAAAAAAAACAATTTCAATTTCCACCTAGCGCATCTTTGTGATTCCAAAACTAAAAAAAATATCTGATTGATGTTCAAAAGTGCGTAGAGTTTCAAAGAATTTATAAACGATGTCCTTAATTCTAGTGATAAAATATATGTACGGTTCGCAGCATATACGTGCGTGCTATTATAATATCTCAAAGGAAATTAACTTAATACATATTATTATTCACAAAATAAAATAAACTTTAGAATAGTTTCCGCGCTTGGTTCAAGATGTATGTAGTACGGCTAATATATGCTTGGAGTGATTACCTCATTTTGGAATCTATCAATGATAGACTTATAAACTGATTCTCATTTTTGTTACTGGCTAAGAAATTAAAGAAATAATATTACGGATAATAAACCTGTATTATAAAGTCATTAATTGTGAAAGTAACTGTAAAAGCATTTATTTATAATTTAAGAATCACGAATTAACCCTGCAACCCCAGATTAAATTTGAAGGTCGTATTCTGGGCTGTGCTTCTGGTTTAAAGCAACCAAATTTCTCACCGAATTGTGTATCTCATTTGACGAATGGCATTTTTTCCCTTCGAAACTCAATACCTGTTGGTAAGTTTTGGAGAATAATTCAATAAAATTATTTATAATAGAAAATCTGATTTTAGTTGTTCTCACGTTGACGTGTAAGCTTTACTTACCCAAACACGAATAATCACTAAAGACAGAAAAACAGAAAAAATGAATCCATAAGTACACAAAAGGCATGTAATATTAATAACATCTTTCAACATCAATATTTCAATATTTGAAATCTCAAATATTAAAATCTCGATGTTGAAATATAGATTAGATAAAAAGTATTACATGTGACCTTAAGCACTTATGCGAAGTGAACTCTTCATTGCGCGAGTATTACCCAAATAATCAAGGATCATCAAAAATCCTTTTTCTCATCAAATATACCGTTGGAAGCGGGCATGTGTTGCAATGCATAAAACGTAGGGAGGAGGGCGGTAAGGAGGAAGAGTTGGCGGTAAGTAGGTAGGGGTAATGCCTGGCTATGGGTAATGCCCGGAGTAGGGTAATGTCGGGGCCGGGGCATGATTGAGTTCGAGTAATGTCAGGGATAGGGTAGCGATCGGGATCGGGTAATGACTAGCATATTGTAAGATCAGGGTCGAGAAATGCCTGGGATTTGGTAATGTCGGGGTCGGGGAATGTCTACAGTTGCATAATGTTTGGGGTCAGGTTATTCCAGGGGCCAGGTAATGCACCGACTCGAGTAATGCCTGGCGTATTGTAATGTCTGGGTCGGCTGATGCACAAGGTCGGGTATATTGCCCGGGGTCGAGTAAAGCCTGAACTAGGGTAATGCCTGAAATATTTTTGTCGCGACTCTTGGTCGCTCATTCATAACTCATGGCTTTCGTGACTGTGGGTCAAATAAAAATTCAAATGGAGTCCCCGATTCATGTCTGCGTCAAGTTAGAATTGGTGTCTGATTAAATGGCAAAATAAATTCTTAACTATTATTGAATTAAATAGTAGCAAGTAGATTAACTTGGTACTTCAACATAAAAATGTCAACTCACAAAAGGCGTTACCTGGAAACCAAACAGTTATTGTATAACATGAAACTTTTCTTCATCGTAATTCGGATAATCATGACGAAAGAATTTCAAAAGCAATGTAGACAAAGCACTGCGCGGTTAACGCGTGCGCACCCTGCACTGTTATATGCTGCTAGTGTTGTAACACCCTGCACTGTCGCCGAACGCATCTACTTACGATGCATACGCATAAGATGGGGTAACCTTATACTCAATTTTTAACTGTATACAAGTTTACAAGAAAACATGCTTCAGAGTAAAACTAAAGTTGTACATATACAGAGAGAGTTTTTAAGGGTGTTACGGAGATACCCCACACTTCACTCTTTCAACTACCTAAAGAGAAATTTTTAAATCAGTGACATTTGAGAAAATTGAGGAGTGAGTGTGTGTATTAGGTGGGTGAAAGGGTGAAGTGTGGGGTATCCCCGTAACACCCTTAAAAACTCTCTCTGTATATCTTGTACAGACTGAGTGNTACCCCACACTTCACTCTTTCAACTACCTAAAGAGAAATTTTTAAATCAGTGACATTTGAGAAAATTGAGGAGTGGGTGTATGTATTAGGTGGGTGAAAGGGTGAAGTGTGGGTATCCCCGTAACACCCTTAAAAACTCTCTCTGTATATCTTGTACAGAGTGAGTTAATAAGGGCTACCTAGAGATCCTCACTCCACCGACCTTTCTCTGTGTCAACCACCATAAATCGGCGTCCGAATTTTGTTTATTTTATAACATCACATGTTACATTCAAAACAAAGAATAATTTAGTCGAAAATTGTTTTATCTAAATGGGAGTAATCCATTGGATTATTTCTTTTAAGGTTGTTTGAAAAGTATCGTTCTCAAATCACCTCGCCCAGTAAACATAGACCAGCTCAAGAATAGGATTGAAACTTTTGTTGCCATCGTAAATGAAAACTCGCAAATACTACAAAACTTCCGACGCTGTTTTTATGAACGAATTAATCATTGTCTAGATATAGACGTTAGTCACTTTTAAAAAATGATCCATTAAGTAGTTGCTCCTGGATTTAGTTATGAAATAAACAAAATTTTGACGCCGATTTATGGTGGGTAAGGTGCGGTGGAGTGAGGATCTCTAGGTAGCCCTTATTCACTCACTCTGTATATACAGTGTGTATTAGTAACGAATGACCGGGGATACCCACTCTAACCAACCCTCACCCACTCCCAGCATCAGTTATGGGCAACAAATTTGGGTACGGGAGTCACTTAAACAGGAAGGGATGATACATTGAACGAATATATCCGAATTTAACCAATACTTTTCGATTCCACACTTCCACGCATTCCCTTGTTACTTAAATTAAGTCTACTAGATTACCTCTCGTTAATGAATCATTTGTTCGAAGTGTCCAAGCGTTCGATCCATTCCCAAAATATGATTCAGTCGATCCTAAAACCTTTGTCTTACATTTCGCAGCATCCATTATTTGCTGATATTACTTGTTTGGATAGCGGTAATGGAATTTTATAATAATTACACAAAGATTTGGCGGAAGTCCTTTGGTTCGAATTAGTGTTCCGCATGGCTCTGGCTCATGAACTGGCTCAATAGCTCTGGCTCTGGCTCGAGCTGGCTCACAAAAATTTCTGAGCCAGAGCCAGTGCATGGCTCTGGCTCATGTAGTAATTTTGAGCCAGAGCCATGGCTCATGAGCCAGCTCAACGAAACTTGTGAGCCATGGCTCAATGGCTCAACTTTTTTCCTAAATTCTTCCACTTTTCCCCTAATTTTTCATTTTTTTTCTCCCAAATCATCATTTTTTATTAATTTTCGAAAGTTTTGGTCACTGAAAGTCAATTTGCCTTTAGCCAGTTCATAATTATTATTTGTATTGGCTTATTCTCACTAGGGCATTCTCACTTTTAGCAAAATGTGCATATTAACGGGAAAAAAA
>NIPM01000212.1:291332-338218 GCA_002738285.1 Holacanthella duospinosa | reverse complement strand
TTGCACTAACTGTGACAAGTATTCTCTTCCAAACCGCATCTGAATTTCTTTCCAAAGAACTACGGTACGTTTGAAGTCTGAAGATTTTCCGAGTTCATTTCCGAAGCTTCTGGGAATTCTGAGAGGATTGTTCCTCGGAGAATCATTGAAGGTGTCAACGGAATTAAGTATTCCGGATTTCGGTGACACAGGTCAAAGGTTCGTCGTTGATAGCGGCTGTGACCGTGGTTAGGCAAATCCGTAGTCTTTACTCGTGTAAGTTAGCACGCCCTAGCGGACTCCGGACAAGTTTTCCCACCATTCACCCAATCATCCAGCCGTCGGTGGATAGTAAATTCATTCAATTTGCTAACTTGACATTTTTTTCCTAATCTTGTCCAAGCCCTTTTTCTTAAAAATGTCAGTCCCTCTAAAATTAGTGTCGTCATCGCTGTAGATTGTTTCAGGACGTCCAAAAGTGTTGACAAATCTCTCAAGGAATCCCAGGAATGCTTCTTTAGAGAGAAGTGACGGTGTCGAATTTTACGCAGCAGTAGACAGCACATGTATGCAACAGGACCCGCGCCTTGACTCCTCTCTTTAAAAAATACTGTCCTGCTAAGTCAACACCTATAGTTTGGAAATAGCGTGATAATTTGACCAGTTTCTCTGCTGAAGACCTCCAAACCCTTGGCTTCAAATCTTCGACATCTGGTACATTGACGTAAAACTCTCCTCACTGTTCGTCGCGCTTACAGAATCCAGAATTTCTCGCGCAACTTTCCCACCACTGATTGAATTCCAATGAGTCCTTATGTGAGATGAACTTCAAAAATTAGCCAGTCCGGCAGCGGATGACACTTACGTAGTACAATGAGAAGTTGGAATACTTCTGTATCCTTTTTATTTTAAAGTTTTGTCTTCAGATGTNAGTTGGTATAAAAATATTAAACAATGTATTAAGTATACCTATATCATACAGGGGTATCCAAGAAAACCTATTTATATATTGCTTTCTCTCCCTCTCAAGCAAAACTAAAAGCAAGGTGATATCACAATTGCTAATACAGTAAAGTTCGGCTATAGTGACTCCGGCTTTAATAGAACTCCGGCTATAGCAAACCACACTGTCCGGTCCCTGCCAAGCAAATGGGAGATTATGTGTTAAGTAGTCCGGCTATAATGAAATCGATTATACTGAACTTCCGGCCTTAGTGAACCAAACCTACCGGTCCCGAGAGTCATTTTGTCCGGTTATAGCGAAGTATGTCTGAATTCCGTAATGAGACCATTTGCTACTACTGTTTCTTATACTTTTATGCCTGCCCATCTATGCACCGCCTTGCATGTTGACCTATGAGTGAGTTTTAGTTTATTAAGTAAATTACTAATTCACAATGTCAAAATCAGGCCAAAAGCGCACTGCGTTGTCCTTAAACGATAAATTCGATATCATTGCTGCACTTGTCTTCCAACACACCTCACCAAACGATATATGAGAAATACAAGATTGGAAACTCTACAATTTCTCTTATTTTGAAATCAAAATCTAAAATTGAAGAAGACTTTCAAAGATTTTGTGTAAGTTAATAATAAAAGTGTTGAAATATAATTTGGTTACATTTAAGCAATTAGCTAAAATTCAAATATCAAATTCTTAGAATATAAAACGCCAACGCCGATGTAACTATCCAAAATTGGATTCTGCGCTCATCAAATGGTCTCAAGCAAATCCCCATTACCCAGTGCTTCTCTAAATCGGCTTAGCTGAATTTACAGTGAAATATTTGCATATAATGAACAATTATTAAATTGAAGTGTCCGTTCACTATACGGATATAATGAACTCCGGCTATACTGAAGTAATTTTGCCGGTCCCTACAGTTCACTATAACCGAACTTTACTGTAATAGCAAATGATTAATTTCATCACAATCGTCTCCCAACAATTATGTTCCCTTCCTTTATAATTTTCTCGCAATAATCAACTTGCACTGCTTATTTTGTTGGAATGGTTAACGTAAAGTGTTTCTTAGATACCCCTATAGATTACTCGCATAAACACGCAGAAATTCCATAATTGACCACGTGACCAATCAGAGCTTAGTCAATTGGACCTATAAACTTTATGTAAATTAAAAACAGCGCAAACTATCACTTTTCATAAATTTCATAAACTCTATAAACAATGACCGTTGTTACAGGCACAGGACAGTCAAATTGACGTAATTTTTGGGTTATAAAATCCATAACTTTTATAAATTTTGCAATTGATTATAAACGCAAAGTGCCAAATGATATAATGCGCAATTTGTAATTTCGAAATTTTAACGAAGTAATCTGTCCACCTAAGTTGGTTCTTTACTCCTACCTCGAATTCGCGAGGGTGGTCTACAAATAAGTCCAATATTTTTTACCCTTTCGCTTCCAAACGTATTGTATTCCGACGCACCATAATATTTCAATAAAATGTTTTCGACAATGGCAATCCGTTGGCTCAATTGGTAACTACAGTCAAGAAAGGAACGCGCAAGACTTCGGATTTCTCTACTCTGGTGAATCCCTTTTACGTCTTTTCTAGACAAATTCTTCACCATTTTCAACAAAAGAATATGGAGTCGTTGATACGCTAATTAACTTTCAATTAGCAGAAAAGAATCACCGTTTTTTAATTCTGTACACCGATTTTAGAAAAATACACCCTTCTAATTTTATCCCCTCAACCTCTTTGAGTTGGGCATCGGGAGGGTCGTTGAGTAAATCGAGAGTGCAAAATTTATTATAAAAATAGAAGACGAGATCGATTTAAGTTGTTGATTGTAATATCACAGCAAAGTATATCACTGTAGTATCCCATTGTAACATCCCATGGTGTGATTGTAACACCCAGAAATGACTCCTTTTGTAATATCTAGCAACGAATTCTATTGTAACATCCCACAGCGACATTCCATTCTATTATAATATACAATTGTAATATCCTATATCGTCAACTAAATTCAGTCAAGTTTAATTCACTCACTGAAATCTAAATTGTAATAAATATTATAAACTGCGTAGCAATACGTATCTTATCCTTCTAACCTTATGTAGAATTATTCGAATTATTCGTCAATAATTTTAACAATTGGTCAATAATTCGAATAATTCACAATTTTTCGAAAACAAGTAATTTTTCGAACCCTGTTCAAAATCGAATTTCGATTTCGATTTTGAACTGAAAGTCGATTTCGGATTCGATCAGCTTGGAATTATGGATTTTGATTACCAACAGTTATCTATCTTATGAAAACTAGATTTTATTTGTAGATAGCTTATCTCAAAATCTTAATTAAAAATTTCGATAATTCGAAATCGAAATCAAATTTTGATTACAAAAGTACATGGGTCAAAAGTCTCTTCCCTAGAATAGATTAATGGTAGTCGTACTGTACATCTCCTGTTTTTGGAGTACTAGTATAGGCTTGATTGATGAAGTGTCTTCATCCAGACGGGTGTCTAAAATTTGAGACACTTCAAGATGATATAATTTTTGGAGTGGCTGAAGAAGCTTCCCTTCGGCTGCCTTCAAAGTTGCCACTCTAACATATCCGTCTTTTCCGTGATCTAATTCCAGAATTTTTTCTAATGGTCAGTCCAATCGTTTTCTGTTGCCCTCTCCCACCANGTCTTTTCCGTGATCTAATTCCAGAATTTTTTCTAATGGTCAGTCCAATCGTTTTCTGTTGCCCTCTCCCACCAAGACATTGTTTCCAACACGGGGTGATGGCGTCTTTGGTTGTTTAGCGTGTTGCACTAACTGTGACAAGTATTCTCTTCCAAACCGCATCTGAATTTCTTTCCAAAGAACTACGGTACGTTTGTAGTCTGAAGATTTTCCGAGTTCATTTCCGAAGCTTCTGGGAATTCTGAGAGGATTGTTCCTCGGAGAATCATTGAAGGTGTCAACGGAATTAAGTATTCCGGATTTCGGTGACACAGGTCAAAGGTTCGTCGTTGATAGCGGCTGTGACCGTGGTTAGGCAAATCCGTAGTCTTTACTCGTGTAAGTTAGCACGCCCTAGCGGACTCCGGACAAGTTTTCCCACCATTCACCCAATCATCCAGCCGTCGGTGGATAGTAAATTCATTCAATTTGCTAACTTGACATTTTTTTCCTAATCTTGTCCAAGCCCTTTTTCTTAAAAATGTCAGTCCCTCTAAAATTAGTGTCGTCATCGCTGTAGATAGTTTCAGGACGTCCAAAAGTGTTGACAAATCTCTCAAGAAATCCCAGGAATACTTCTTTAGAGAGAAGTGACGGTCTCGAATTTTACGCAGCAGTAGACAGCACATGTATGCAACAGGACCCGCGCCTTGACTCCTCTCTTTAAAAAATACTGTCCTGCTAAGTCAACACCTATAGTTTGGAAATAGCGTGATAATTTGACCAGTTTCTCTGCTGAAGACCTCCAAACCCTTGGCTTCAAATCTTCGACATCTGGTACATTGACGTAAAACTCTCCTCACTGTTCGTCGCGCTTACAGAATCCAGAATTTCTCGCGCAACTTTCCCACCACTGATTGAATTCCAATGAGTCCTTATGTGAGATGAACTTCAAAAATGAGCCGGTCCAGCAGCGGATAACACTTACGTAGTACAATGAGAAGTTGGAATACTTCTGTATCCTTTTTATTTTAAAGTTTTGTCTTCAGATGTAGAAGTTCATCTTTGCTTAGGGTGACTGGATATTATCCAATTTCAGTTATCCGTGATTGAAATGCCACTTATTGAATTGTTCTCAGAACAACATTTTCAGAATCTCTGAACTTATTTACGAAGATATCTTTTGAAATTTTTTGATTGGTTTTATGTCTAAACTTTTGAAGGAATCGGTATATCCAGGCCATTATACGAATGATTTTTCAGTATGGCGAGATGGGAGAGAACCAGTTTTTTTCTCACTGTACGAAATCGCTACTACTGTTGTTTTCATCTTCTTCATAATTTCCTCTTCGTCGACATGTTCTTCTATAGTTCGTTAACAGTACGAAGGATTCATCAACCAATTAGGTCCCTCCCACCATTGAGTCTCACGCAATTGGAAAGGAGTACATCGTCTTGACGGTAAATCTGCTGGACTGAGATGCCCAGGAACATGTCTCCAGTCTCTAACTGACGAGCATTGTAAAATTTGCTTTACTATGTTCCCAACAAACATCCCCCACTGGTATCCAACCAGCGCTGTGGTGGAATCGCTCCAATGCTGTACCGATATATGTAAATGCAAAGCTGTTTGGACTTAAGTACAGAAACGAGATCCTATAAAACAAGCCATTGACTCGAGTCTGGGGATTGTCACTTTCTTCAAAGGGGAGAGTCTAGCTTTCGCTGAAACAAATCTAATCTGATCATGTCCTTGATCCACTGTCCGAATAAAAACTGCCGCAGCAAACGCTGACTGACTTGCATCAACAAATACATGAACTTGTATGGGTTCTTCACTACTCAGTAAGACAAGCTGTCTTGGAATTGAATAGTACTGAATATGAACCAACTCTTGACAGCACTTGAGAAATTTCTTTGCTAATTCTGTTGGTGTTACTTCATCCCATCTTAACTTACAAGTCCAGAATTCCTGCAGTAAGATTTTTGGTTGAACTATTGCCTGAGCTGAAAACCCGTTAGGGACAAAAACTTACTACAGAGAGCACCTTTGGTTTTGTAACCTTTCCAGGAGGGTCTTCTAAAGTAAAATCTAAGGCTAACCTACATAAAGAGACTGTTCAAGTTTTTGGGCAAGGTCTTTGCAATCTGTCAATTGGTTTAGATAATATTCGACTGCAGCTTGCAGAAGAAAAGAGCTACAATTGACTCCGAATACCACTCGCCGGTGCTACAGGTTGAATATCTCCACCATATGAAGCGTAGATGCTTCTCATCCTCTTCATTGACCTCAAACATTGTAAATACCCTCTGTATATCAGAGGTGATTCTGATTTTCCTCTCACGGAAGCCCATGAGTATGCACGGGACATTATCCAGAAGATTGTTTCCTTCTTTCAGCCAATCATTGAGAGCAGGGTTCCTACCGAACTTAGAAGTAGCATCTAATATTGATCTTATAACAGTGGTGACACTCCCTGGCTTAAAAATTGCCCCATGTGGTGAAAAACAGGAATTAGGATTATCTGAATCTTCCACTGCTTTTATGATCCCTTAATCTTCTCATGACGCGAAAACTTCATCGTACTGCGCAGATTTTCTAAGTTTCTGAAACTTCGCTGTGGTACTATGTAACCGCTTCTCCGCTATCTAACGATTGCCGCGGAGATATTTACGTCCATCTGTCCAGGCTAAGCTAACTAAATAGCGACAATCACCTTTACGTTGAACTGTCTCTTTGAAATGTTCTGTAACCGTTCTATCTTTTTCTTGCTTTGTCAACGCCTCCACAGGATCGTGAATCCCAATTCTGTCGAGGTTATACAGGTCCGACACTGTCGCATTTTTTACACAGAGCGATGGACACTGTCATGGCAAGAATATCTTTCTTTGGCACAGGTCCGCTGACAGTAAATCCGAAACAGGTTTCCATAGCGACCAGACCAGTCGTACAACTCAGTCGTACCATCCTTTTCTGTCATAAATCGATACCAAAAATCATATCCGATGACAATTTCTATTTCTGCTGAATCGGACAGGAAGTCACTCACTTGTATGTTATGATGGTTGACCTCCTATATGCTAGGATCTTTTGAAATTTTTATAATATTTCCGTACAGGACCAGTTCGTCTAGAAGATTAATAGTTGAGCTCTTCGACCTGTTCATGGTTTTAAGGGTGAGCCTATAAAATTGGGGAAGTCCGGTTTCGGTTGCTTCTACACCGAATAAAGCCCTTCTCATGACTTCTTCGCCTGTTGGTCTTAGATTCAGTCTTTTAATCTGTACTTTGCTAAAACGCTTTTAATAAGTCAATAAATGAAACTACTGATTGTAAAAAAAATGCAACTACTCACGGTGACAGTGGTTTTCAGATTGGATTTATTTTAAAATATGAATTTATAAAAAGTAACTACCTCTTAGNTACTCACGGTGACAGTGGTTTTCAGATTGGATTTATTTTAAAATATGAATTTATAAAAAGTAACTACCTCTTAGTCATCCTTTTTGAAACGTTGATGTTTGTTTTTCACTAATGTGGTCAAAAGGACAATGACAAATACATTTACGAATAGTGACTAGAAATAGAAAATTAACACATATATCACTCGTGATTGGTAGATTTCCTACACTGATTTCTAATGTTGGCGATGGAGACTTCGTTTATATTTTGAAATTAAGAAAACGTTATTGAAGAGTACCATATCTGGTCTTACTCATTTTCAATTTTCATGTTTTAGAGATAAATTTTCGGAAAAGTTACTAACGGCCTCTTTGGGGATAGATGGATTGCCTTTATGCAAAAGTAGTAAAAGCCAATTTTTTTCATTGCTTAAAATTTTTGATCAGGCTCTAGATAAAAAGCCTTTCATAATTACTCTCTAACATGGATCTGTGAAACCAACTGAAGATTAATTTTTAAGGATTTTGTAAATGAAAAGCAACTGCTAGAGGCAACTGGAGTAGAAATAAGATCTGAGAAATTTTTAGTTAGAATTAGTGCAATATTAGCTGATGCTCCAGCACGGTCTTTCATTAAAAAATGCCCCTATTCAATGGTTATCACGGATGTGAGCGTTGTTCTCAAAAAGTCTACTGCTTAGATCGTGTCGTATTTACTTCAGATAATATAGTCTCCGGAACGGATGAATCATTTGACTCCATGCTTGACCCAAGGCATCACATTTCGACATCACCACTCCAAACTTTGCATATTAGGATTAGTATACCAGGTTGTACTTGATAATATTCACTTATTATTCCTAGGGTAATGAAAACTTTTTTGAAAATTTAGACCTTTCAAAATTAGTCCTAAACAAATTCGATTAATTAATGTGCGATTGGTTTCAATGGTTAAGGTTATGCTAAAGGAGTTTCACAAAGAACCTAGATCCCTTCAGGATCTGGATTACTTTAAAGCTACTGAGTCCCGGACAATTTTATTATACACAGAGATCGTGGTATTTAAAAGAATTTTAGAAAAACTTAAGTATCAACACTTCATTCTATTGTAGTGTGCGTGTTACAATTTTTTTAGCAGCAGCGCTGGGGATCTCGAATTGAGCGGTTTTGCCGCTAACTTATTTAGAAGTTTCGTAGCAAATGTTTCTGAGCTGTATTGCAAAGAATTCCTCATTTACAATATTCACAACTTGCTGTACATAAATGAAGATGCTTTGAAATGTAACAAAAATTTGAATGACATTCCTTATTTCCCATTTGAAAATTTCATGCAAAAAAGGAAACGCTGTCAGAGGAAAGAAGAGTTGTTCATAGGATAAGCGAAATTAATACAAATGAAAAAAATTTAAAGTACAGACCTCGTAATAAAAATGGTGATAATCGAGGGGATTAATAATTAATCCCCTCGATAACCAAAGAAATACCAATTATTGGTATTTCTTTGGTTAATGGTTTCATTTGGGGTTACCACAGTGGAAACTCGACTGCTTCTTCCATCCCAAATGTCAACTAGACGGCCCAATGATAATCCTTTAATTGATCCTAACGGAATGTTCCTCTTTTTGTTCCAAACTATTAAAGACTATGGAACTTATATTTCAAAAAATGCAAAAATCATTTTCCTCTCGTCGCTCAAATCACGAGAGATGACAACTCATCATGAGTTGTAAATGGCTCATAGCTCCAATTCAGTCACAAGCAAATGGATTGCATTGAAAAATTTCTTTATAGCTGTTGGTGTGGGTAATAATTATTGTTTTCTGACTATAGCAAACAAAATTGTAATTATTAATGAAATAATCAGAAACGGAATCAATTTTCGACTTAATTGTGTGCAAAAGTTACGAAGGCGGCAAACTTAAAACAATATCAGTGTTTAAGTACTAAACTAGAAATATTTTTAATTGAAAACTGTCATGGGAACAAGTTATTGTTAAATGGTAAACATTTATTACGTAAGGTTATGATGGTGCCAGTAGATCCAGGCTCTTCCAGCTTTATATGCATTCCAATGTTATAACTTTTAGGTGCCTCGTTTGATTAAAATTATTTAACTAAACAGTGGTATTACTTTTTTATAATCAAGACTCAATGTCTGTTGATTATTGATAACCTCTTTTATATAGTTGTGATGGACTTTTCCTGCATCAAATTCATGCAAACACAATGATACTATTCTTTCATCTAGTGTTTGAGCAATTCGTATTGTGGAAAGGATTCTGTATCACCCGGTGGTTAGATGTGAGGAGACTCGTACTCTCACAGTAGCCAAGCGAGGCTTTACCCCCCAGAGACAATAAGTATGAGTTATAAACTCTCCTCTGAGCTAAGGAGACCCATGGTCCAGTGTAGAAATACACTGGCTACTCTACTTTTCTCTCTCACATAAGATGGCGAGCAGAATCCCGGTTCGAGTCTCCCCAACCTCGAGACTTTTTCAAAGTCTTCCAGGGTTCTCACCCCGTTAGCTAGGTTATGTCTTTAAGTTGTTAATAATCTGGGCGTTTGAATTTCCGCCATTCTGTCGAACATTTGCCGAATTCGTAGAAAATTAAGTTTAGGTGTACTGGGTTAGAGGATACAGTAGGCTCTTGTAAATAAACACTGGGGAACAGTGTTATTGGGAAGGGGGGTTCTGTGGAAAGGATTCTGTATCACCCGGTGGTTAGATGTGAGGAGACTCGTACTCTCACAGTAGCCAAGCGAGGCTTTACCCCCCAGAGACAATAAGTATGAGTTATAAACTCTCCTCTGAGCTAAGGAGACCCATGGTCCAGTGTAGAAATACACCGGCTACTCTACTTTTCTCTCTCACAGTATATTGAAATTTAGCATCATTATCAGGTCATAAAAATAGAGCATGCATGTAATCTTCACCTGTTTCACTCCGCATGTAATTATGACTTGGGAGTAGCAGTGAAATGATTTGGAAATGACTTCGAAATGCTTTTAGTTTGTTTCATGNCATGTAATTATGACTTGGGAGTAGCAGTGAAATGATTTGGAAATGACTTCGAAATGCTTTTAGTTTGTTTCATGAGAGTTCATTAAAATAGCTTTAATATTGTAACATTCAAAAATTTTCAATACGGCTACTTCAAAAGTTTGACNTATTGTAACATTCAAAAATTTTCAATACGGCTACTTCAAAAGTTTGACACGTCTAGTCAAAGGTTTATTCCAAAGAGATTAATATTTTATGACCGATATATTACAATCAAAGTTGCGGATAATTCATGATGTATCTCGCACGCTTGCTGCTGGAGCAAATGCATATCAAGTCAAATACGACAACTATATGAAATTCATCGATGCCTTTGCTCGTTACCCCAGCTCAGATCATGACGCATTTATTTGGCGAAATTCTGGCTCACGACATTGATTTATAAAAAGTCCACTAAATCGCTATTTACTTGGTGAGTAATTATAAGTCATACTGTTTCTATAAATTGTAACATTTTTTCTTCAAAGAAATTAAGGGTATAGTGTGGAGCCATGCCTCCTCCCATGATTGGTGGCACCTGTCGGGTAGTGATAAATATCTGACGAAGGACAAGAACAGTCATAAGAATGCGACAAGGATGTAAAAATATATATATTTGGACAAATTCATAAAACAGAGGAGTCTCTCTTATGTAAGGCAGAGGGTGTATGCACTTAGCTGCAACCGCAGTTCTCCACGATGCATGTAGAAACTTAAAGCTCCTATGAGATGAAGTTGTAGACCTGGATTTAGATGTCAAAGAAAATAATCCGGCATTAATATTGTTACAGTTCTAACGTATTTTTATGCGACGTCAACTGTATGATTATTATTTTTATAAATTATTATTAGATAATTTATGTATATGTTGACTTACCTTTGTCTTTATTGTATTTTCTTTGTTTTGTTACTAATTATGAAAATTAGTAAGCTTAGATTTAGTTTCTTTACATAATTTCCTTTGTTTTATTATTATAATAGTATAATAATAGCTTTTGTGCATGAGGCACGCTAAGGCTTCAAGGGTATAAAAACCCAGGGCCTGGAGTCCAGAAACTCATTCTGATTTAGACTAAGCTTGAGTAACTTAGTCTTACCTTAAGTAGGAAATCAGAATCCTCGGCAATGGGAGTTCGAAATCTCATTGTTGAGCGAGTATTTGTTTTTACGTTAACTTAAAGTAATTGTTTGGGTATTTTTAATAAAGATCATTTTTATTATTTACAAAATTCTATTGTTCTTCGATTTATTGAATAGGATTTTGTTTATTTTAGAGAGTTAATTGTTAGACTTTCGAATATTGACAGTCGAGAGGCAAGCGAAGCCCTGACTGTTCAAGATTTCGAGCTTAGAGGAATTGTGGGAAAGCCACAAATTTATAAATTTTTAAAGTTTATTTGTTTTAGTTTTTTTATTATTATTATAAAATCAATTAGTTAATTGATTAGTGGTTTGAGTTATTAGATTCTGGGAATTTCGTTCAACTAAATTCAAGTAAATTGGTCGATTTAGACCAAACCTATAACAATATGTTACTTCTGTGATGGATTTCCAATAAATAAGGTTCAGTAAGTCAACTTCTTCTTTTAAGCTAAGAATATTTCAGGAGAGTCGGAGCCAGCGACTGTTGAGACTTCACGTGGATGAAATCATATGAAATAATTCTGACTGTTGCGCAGCTTAATTTCAGAATTCTAAGTTATTAAGTTAATAAGTTAATTTGAGAGTTTAACCGATGGTGATTCCAGTATAGTAAAAAATTTTGTTGAAGATTTGAATTTTTTTAAATTGAAAATTGAGTATGTAATGAAGGGTTGTGAATAAATTAACACGTGAATAAACTGGGAGTGAAGAATATTTCCATTGCTCACTCTCTAGCTTCCCCAGCAAGTAGCATTATGGTACATTATGTCTCCATAATGCTATTCGGTAAGGAAAGTATAGAAAACTATAAAACAAAATGGGGTCATGACAAACTACCGTATTCTCTTGAATATAACGCGCCCTCGTGTATAACGCGCCCTTGAATATAACGCGCACATTTTTCAGTCAATTTTGTTCTCATGTATAGCGCGCACCTCGTGTATAACGCGCATTTAGTTTTGATATTATTAAATCTATAGTTACGTCAGAAACGCCCAACACTAATAAGTAACGAAGAATAGGTGCAGGAAGGCACTACTATGGTGACTTTTCAGGGATCCCAGAAATAAATAACAAAACAAAAGTTACCACAGTATCTGTACTTGCTGCAACTGCGAACGGGCAGAAGTTAGTTCCAATGGTTGTTAAGTTTCCTTCAAACATTGTCGTATGAGCTAATCCAAAAGGTTGCATAAATGGGGCCTTAATTAAAAATTGGATGAATGACATTTGGATGAAAAGGAGTGTTTTTTTTTCAAAACCATAAAAGGAAAAATGTCTTCTTATTTACGACGCTTGCACTGCTCATCTGACCGAAAAAGTGAAAGTTGCTGTTCAGAAGCACTCCGAATTGGCTGTTATTCCTGGAGGTTTAGCGAAATTGCTTCAGCCACTTGACATCTCTTTTAACAAGCCATTCAAGACAAATTTAAAAAATATTGGAATGAGTGGATAGCANGGGCCTTAATTAAAAATTGGATGAATGACATTTGGATGAAAAGGAGTGTTTTTTTTTCAAAACCATAAAAGGAAAATTGTCTTCTTATTTACGACGCTTGCACTGCTCATCTGACCGAAAAAGTGAAAGTTGCTGTTCAGAAGCACTCCGAATTGGCTGTTATTCCTGAAGGTTTAGCGAAATTCCTTCAGCCACTTGACATCTCTTTTAACAAGCCATTCAAGACAAATTTAAAAAATATTGGAATGAGTGGATAGCAAACGATTAAATGATTTCGTTGACGAAAGGAGGAAACCGTCGCAAGGCGTTGTTTGTAACAGTTTGAGAATGGATTTACAAAATCATGGGTTCAGGTATCGATTTCTACGATTATAAATGGATTTTCAAAGGTCGGAAGTCACACTTAAGAATTAGAAAGTATCAAAAATGTTACAGAGCCGAGTGCTGATGCGGAACATATTTCACTGTCAGATGTTTCAGCTGAAGAAGATGAAGATTCGGTATCTGTCACTTCGACCACAGAATTTATGAAGGTTGATGACGACGACGATGACCATTTATAGGGTGATGACTTTGACAGCTGGGAAGAAATCTTAGACGACGAGTAGTTAGAAAAGTTACAAAGTTTGAAACTTTACAAAAATTGATTTACTAAATTAAAAGTGACTATTCCAGCTTAGCGATTCACCACTAAAAATTTTCATATATTAAGCGCATCTCGTGTATTGCGCGCGGGGAGCTGGAACGGACAAAAAACCTTGTATAACCCGCGGGTTATATTCAAGAGAATATGGTATATTCCGATACCCTTATGTTTCGACCACGACGCGGCGGTTATGTTCAGGTACTATAATTATGCCGAGTGAGCTATTTCACTAATCGAATGCATGCGTTGTGTTTCTTACACTTTCTCGTAAAAACATGTGCTATACAGATGAGTATAAATAAAATTCAAGAATTGGTACATTTCTCAACGAAATTTCAAACTAGCTTTCAAAGTTCTTTCTGGGAAAGTGTCAACAGCTGCACATTCAACATTCAAGAGTACCGTAACTAAAAAAAGTCAAGTTTACAAGATAATCGGAACAAATATGACTTTTTGAAAATTGAAATCCTTGGATATTTATAAAGAAGTTTTAGTTTAGAACCATGTTTATGTTTGATGCAACTATGTACCAATGCATTCAAAACAAGATAACTAATTTTGTTAATTTGTAATTGAGCTTCCGGTAGTCCGATATTGGCAAAGCGGTAAATATTTCAAAGAAGTAAGTTTAAGTTTGACGGCAGATACTTACCAAAGTTTTCAAAACATTAAAAGAACAAATTTTTCAGGTTCTACTCTATTTTTTGATTCACAGCAAACAATCAAGTTAGAAATCCTTCTACTTCCCCAAATTCTAGTCTCAAGGGCAGACTTCAAATTGTCATCAAAGAAACAATTGATTCCATCAATGTCTCTACCGTGACTAGGGCACGTGATTTTGAAATTTCAATATATTGAAATATGGAAATATTGACAATTTTTACGGTATTGAAATATTGATATTGAACATGCGCAATATTGATGATTCAATATTGAGANATGTGATATTGAAATTTCAATATATTGAAATATTGAAATATTGACAATTTTTACGGTATTGAAATATTGATATTGAACATGCGCAATATTGATGATTCAATATTGAGAATGTTTTTCCTGCAGCGACACTCAGTTGATTATACACTACCAAAACTGCATCGTAAAACGCCTGAAAAAGGATTTACTGTAACAATTCATCACTACATCCCTAACAAATGAAGTTTTATGTTACTTTGCAAATTTGGAAAATAATATTTCTAAAACCATTATTCATTCATTCATTGTTTTTTGGTTTAACAAGTTTTGTGAAAGTAAATTTAAAAAAAATGAACGAATTACATCCACTTAATTCTGCAATTTCCAAAGAAACTTTATGGAATTTCTTCGAAAAATTTACGTTATAGCTGTTAACCATTGTAATATAGTTAAGCAATGTAGTGATTTAGAATTCAATATTTCAATATCGAGATTTCAATATCGGGGGTCTCAAATATTGAAATATTGAATATTGACATTGAAAAAATTGAGCAATATTACATGCCCTAACCGTGACCTTTGCAAATTTTTTCATTGTCATTCAGCAGATAAACTTGTTTTAACCAACCTGTACACAGAAAAATGGCATTTGTAGTTTATTCATTGTTCCAATATAATTTACTGAATCATTTTAAATTTTGCAAAAACTACGTACCAACTTAGTTTTGGAACCATTTCATAGTTGAATGTCCTCTATTACCAGTTCAACATTTTTACCTTAATGTACCATACTACTTTTATCATTGGTATTTATTAGTTTGTAAATAACATGTCGAGCCCTGACACTAATCCCTACAATTTTATCAATGGTTTTACCACTGAAGCCAACCGACTAGTAATTGCTCGATTTAGTGAANTTTACGTTATAGCTGTTAACCATTGTAATATAGTTAAGCAATGTAGTGATTTAGAATTCAATATTTCAATATCGGGGGTCTCAAATATTGAAATATTGAATATTGACATTGAAAAAATTGCGCAATATTACATGCCCTAACCGTGACCCTTGCAAATTTTTTCATTGTCATTCAGCAGATAAACTTTTAACCAACCTGTACACAGAAAAATGGCATTTGTAGTTTATTCATTGTTCCAATATAATTTACTGAATCATTTGAAATTTTGCAAAAACTACGTACCAACTTAGTTTTGGAACCATTTCATAGTTGAATGTCCTCTATTACCAGTTCAACATTTTTACCTTAATGTGCCCTACTACTTTTATCATTGGTATTTATTAGTTTGTAAATAACATGTAGAGCCCTGCCACTAATCCCTACAATTTTATCAATGGTTTTACCACTGAAGCCAACCGACTAGTAATTGCTCGATTTAGTGAAGNCACTAATCCCTACAATTTTATCAATGGTTTTACCACTGAAGCCAACCGACTAGTAATTGCTCGATTTAGTGAAGGTCGTATTTCTTCTAGTCATTTCTTCGTCTTGCGCTAGAAGAGCTGCGGCTTTGAATTTCGATTCGGATTTTATTTATCTGAATTGAAGTCTAATTTTTCTACTGACTTCTTCTGACACATTTAGTAAAGCAGTCGTTAGCATTTCAAGGTTTCACACCGGTTAAATATGCATAGATAATAATTATTAAATTGAAATTATTTGAAATTTTACTCCGATTTGTCCATTTCTGACGCTATACTTTCCAAATAGGACAGTAGAATTGGTAGTAAGCAATGGCTGTTACAAAAGCCTTCTTCTCTTCGGCTATCCATTTCTTGGCTTTAGTCAGTTTTGCTTATCACTAGTACAAATCATCTTGGAAATTAATTAACTGAAATGAATGAAACTTATTATTCCAGCCTCTGCTTTACTAAATCAAAACTCGTTTTTTTATAACTATTGCTAAATAAAGATATGGGGATTTGGGGTTTTAAAAATTTGTAAATCTTTATTGAGTTGACATTTGTGTCTAATTTTTTACTCATTATTATGGTAAATTCATGATCAAAAGGAAAAATATTTTTATTCTAAGCTTAGTAACGCTGGCTCTTTCTTTTGCGATTGTCACTAAAATATCTTCCTAATTTTCAGCTTTCCAATAAAACAAAAATGAATCTCCTATGTTAACTGAACAAACCGCTACTTATTTTGAATTCACCAAACCTACTAAAGAATCACCATGTACATTCCGTAGAGTAAGAACAATATAATAACTCATGGGAGCATTACAAGAAAAAACTCAAAAATAACAAAATATACTAATATTAAACAAGATGCATTAGTCTCAAAAGTAGCCTCATTACTCGCGTCTTGACTAGGACGATTCTTTGAGACTAGATTTAGGGAAAAATTCACATTTTTGGACGTTCAAAATGCTCATATTTCTGAGCAAGATGAGTAGACCTTTTATCAATTTGTCTACATGTTTCGAGTCTGACATTTCGAGATCCATAACCCCTAAAAAGCTTATTTTCTTGGAAACGTATTCCCCAGCGGGTGCATAGTCCACAAAGCGAACTGCACTCGTAGATATTTTTGCCTCCTTACGAACCAACTNCTTATTATTCCAGCCTCTGCTTTACTAAATCAAAACTCGTTTTTTTATAACTATTGCTAAATAAAGATATGGGGTTTTAAAAATTTGTAAATCTTTATTGAGTTGACATTTGTGTCTAATTTTTTACTCATTGGAAAGCTGAATATTCGAAAGGAATACTGAACACAATCGTAAAGTTCTAAGGTCACCATTTTTATGGTAAATTTATGATCAAAAGGAAAAATATTTTTATTCTAAGCTTAGTAACGCTGGCTCTTTCTTTTGCGATTGTCACTAAAATATCTTCCTAATTTTCAGCTTTCCAATAAAACAAAAATGAATCTCCTATGTTAACTGAACAAACCGCTACTTATTTTGAATTCACCAAACCTACTAAAGAATCACCATGTACATTCCGTAGAGTAAGAACAATATAATAACTCATGGGAGCATTACAAGAAAAAACTCAAAANATGATCAAAAGGAAAAATATTTTTATTCTAAGCTTAGTAACGCTGGCTCTTTCTTTTGCGATTGTCACTAAAATATCTTCCTAATTTTCAGCTTTCCAATAAAACAAAAATGAATCTCCTATGTTAACTGAACAAACCGCTACTTATTTTGAATTCACCAAACCTACTAAAGAATCACCATGTACATTCCGTAGAGTAAGAACAATATAATAACTCATGGGAGCATTACAAGAAAAAACTCAAAAATAACAAAATATACTAATATTAAACAAGATGGATTAGTCTCAAAAGTAGCCTCATTACTCGCGTCTTGACTAGGACGATTCTTTGAGACTAGATTTAGGGAAAAATTCACATTTTTGGACGTTCAAAATGCTCATATTTCTGAGCAAGATGAGTAGACCTTTTATCAATTTGTCTACATGTTTCGAGTCTGACATTTCGNAAATGCTCATATTTCTGAGCAAGATGAGTAGACCTTTTATCAATTTGTCTACATGTTTCGAGTCTGACATTTCGGGATCCATAACCCCTAAAAAGCTTATTTTCTTGGAAACATATTCCCCAGCGGGTGCATAGTCCACAAAGCGAACTGCACTCGTAGATATTTTTGCCTCCTTACGAACCAACTCAGGATTGTAAAAAGCTCTCATGTCCACTTTGAGTACAGCCCACTTGGCTGCTCTATTCGCATGGATCAGATCCCTTATGAACCTCTTCTTGTTGAATTTCCACCAATCGCAGACTTTTCCCTCGATTATTTGGTGAAAATTCAAAATAAGCCAACCACTGTCGACTGACGCTACTGACATAACAGCGCCACATATAGCTTCAAACAAATTTACGTCAGATTTTCTATGAAATTTTAGAATTGATTGAACGATGTTCCACTGTGCCTAGTTGAAATACTCTTAGTATAGTTGTAGTCGACATACTGCTACCATTCAGTACAAAACTGAGCTTAGCCGATATACTGTTCAGCTGACCTCAAATACTTAGTAGAAACACTACTACTTTTTTGGTTAAAACTTTTTTAATTAGAGTGACGACTATTCCTAGTAGACACTTTACTTTTAAAGCGCAAAGCTAAGTGAGCCGAGGTGCAAAGATCGCAGATATCACCACCATCTGTGTCAATTTTGCTGGTGGCTTGACCTTCTCGGATCCAAAACTAGGTCAAGTCAACAACAATGAACTGAAATGAATACCCAAATGTTCTTACAGCTACTCAGCTCTAAAAACAGATACGCAAGAACCTAAACAAAAACAAACTACACAAGTTAATTTTTGCTTCTAATGAAATATAGCAAAGCTGTTTCAAATACGAAACCAAACAATACTACAATATTCTTACACAGAGAGAACAAACAAAATACGTACGCTCAGAAGGACAAACAAAACAATAATACTAACGTAAAAATTTTTTGTTATAATTACACAGTTGAAGAAAAATACCAGAAAAGACAAAGAAACATTCTTAGCTTAGCTCACCGCACGAAAGAGAATAATAATAACTAAATAACAAAGGAAAATTATAATACATACAAATAAATACTTATAATAATAATTATTACTGTCAATATATTTTAATATTTTAAGTACAAAACTTTCAATAAATACCTCGCCAAACAAAGCAAATGTTAGCAGCAACAGCGCCGAACAGTAAGCAATAGTGGAAAAAATAGTAGCAATAGTGAAGAAGCATCTTCTTTGACTGGGTTTTTATTGAGCGCTGTGTATAACAAGCCTTTGCGAATAGGGAAGAATTCGTTGNGTGTATAACAAGCCTTTGCGAATAGGGAAGAATTCGTTCCGCGGTGTTAACCACGATCATTGATTGGGTCATGAAAAATAAATCCTTACTATAAAATTACCGAGCATTAAAAATCTTTAATACCTTCAAGTTGTAAGTATACGTTAAAGCAATACTGCAAACGCCGCGACATGGTTCACAAGGTGGAATCAAGTTTGCTACAAACCCAAGTTCGTCTCTTGTTGGATTGTCGGTTGATAAGAACATAGGATAATACCATGTGTATATAACGTGTAGATAATATCTGCAAATGGAGATATTGGCAAGAAGGACTTATTTAAGAGATATTTGCTTCAACTCGAACACAGGATTTTAATTCAAATTCAAAAAATCTGATTAAAAAAAATCAATTTTTTGTATTTTGGGATACCCTCCTCAATAGAATCCAACAACCAATTCCAACATGAGTTAATTCAAATCGAAAGATTCTTGGAAGACAGTGCTGGGAAAAATTGTTCCATCATAAATACCTAAGTATAAAGCTAAAATCTAATGTAAGTTTTAACTTATAATTTGTCATTTGAAAAGTTAAGTTCTCTCCAAACTTCCGAACTTAACAGACCTAAGATCCAGTCGATGATTCATTGAGCTTAAGGCCTTGGGTTGGAGAAACTCAAAAGTTTCTTGTTCTATCTCTCCATTTTGAATTTAATAAAATTATTGATGAAAGTGAGATTTCTTCTCTGTCACAATTCTTCCTATTCGATTTCGTGTGTGTGAACGGTAAATTTAGTCCCATCACTTTTACGAGGTCATGACTTCTGATGAATGGAAGCCTATGCTCACGGAACTTCAGAACCTGACCGGACCAGTGACCTCATAAAATCGTTATTGCCGACATTATTGCACAGTTTATTAATTCAATTAAAATTATTTCCAATTTTTATATCTCTCAAAATTTCAATATTTGTCTCAAAGGTTTCCGTGAGTTTCAGTTTAGCAAGTGTTACGCCGAATTGTCTCTAATTCCTTAATCTCAGCTTAGCCAAAAAAGTAGCTCCCACTTTACGGTCAAACATTTTGATAATCACTCTACAGAGATCATCGAAAGTGTCAATCTGACTATATACTTCTCCGCCTCTTTAGCTCTCCTTCAAATATATTTACCTGGATTTCTTGGCCTTAAGATTTAGTCATACATTAAATTTCTCCCAAAATGTATTTAAAAAACACCTTCCGGAAAGGAAGTTTGAATAATTCCGACATTAAATACTTTTTATTTAGCTCAAAAAGAACTAAACTGTAAACCGTAATTGAATGCAGCATCAGCGCTGCGATGTAGCTCGAAGCTCTACTTATTTAATACTAAAAAAAAGCTGGAAACATTTTGAATTTAAANTTCTGATGAATGGAAGCCTATGCTCACGGAACTTCAGAACCTGACCGGACCAGTGACCTCATAAAATCGTTATTCCCGACATTATTGCACAGTTCATTAATTCAATTAAAATTATTTCCAATTTTTATATCTCTCAAAATTTCAATATTTGTCTCAAAGGTTTTCGTGAGTTTCAGTTTAGCAAGTGTTACGCCGAATTGTCTCTAATTCCTTAATCTCAGCTTAGCCAAAAAAAGTAGCTCCCACTTTACGGTCAAACATTTTGATAATCACTCCACAGAGATCATCGAAAGTGTCAATCTGACTATATACTTCTCCGCCTCTTTAGCTCTCCTTCAAATATATTTACCTGGATTTCTTGGCCTTAAGATTTAGTCATACATTAAATTTCTCCCAAAATGTATTTAAAAAACACCTTCCGGAAAGGAAGTTTGAATAATTCCGACATTAAATACTTTTTATTTAGCCCAAAAAGAACTAAACTGTAAACCGTAATTGAATGCAGCGTCAGCGCTGCGATGTAGCTCGAAGCTCTACTTATTTAATACTAAAAAAAAGCTGGAAACATTTTGAATTTAAATTCAGGTTTGAACTTTGCACTATTTAAATTATCTTACCAGTAGAAAGCCACTTGACTTTTCGCTTGAAAAACTTAAGTAGACATAAGAAATTGATAAACAATAGATATTCGATGCCTATATTGGTTTAAGTTGATTATCGAATAAACCTTTCACCTCCATGACAGGTGTATTCACTTAATATTACTAAATGTATTAATGTAGAGAGTACATCAAAAGTAGTCGGATGAATACAGACGCCATGTGAACAAATTGCGGTAATAGAAACAACTTCTTCTAAGGTTATCTTATCATACGATAGATAGTGCGATGACATGCTGCTCACATAACAAATCAGCTTGAGGACAAAAGTTGAAAATTTTTGACTGTATAACTAGTGCAACAGAGACAGTAAATAAAAAGTTTTCAAATCATATCAGTTTGATACTACCAATGTCATACACATGACACAATTTGAATTGACAAAGATTTAACTGTTTCTATCTATTGTAGTTGCACACAGGTAAAAATAAATTAACATAATAGTTAATCCAGTTAAATGAAGTATATTCAAAAATAGTATTAGGTAATAAAAGAATTTTATTTTGCTCCAATGGTTGTCAAATGTATTTGATAAACACCATGAGTTTCTAATGTTGGAGTATATGAATATAAAGCTAAATTCTAGTGTCAGAATGGAATTTTTAAAATTAATCACTGTTGAGCCTGCAATGTTTCTGCAGCTGGCAGGAGACACGCTGACAGTTGTAATTTACCAAAACTTATTCATTGATAAGGTAATTCAATTACCACTTACTCAATACGTTCATATCAATTAATTTGTTAATAATTTTGTGGTTTGGCTTGATTGGTGAGCTCAGATTTGTCTCACGGACCTCAAATACAGTAAAACAATTTGCGATATGTATGCAGATGTTGGTAAAATAAACGAAAGGGATTCACCTCAGAAGCACATGATTCCTATTGTTAATGAGATTCAGGTCATAAAAATAAACATTTTTCTCCCATCATCATGGAGTTAATAATTTCTGGGAAAAATTTGATAATTTTAATTTATTTATTTTAGCAAGCATCTTCTAGATTTGTTCTCTATAGTTCTCTGGTAGAGAATTCCCTTCCTGTGATTCTAGTCTTATTCCTTGGTTTCTGGAGTGATGCAAAACGTCGAAGAAAGCCCCCACTTTTACTTTCGTTGATTGGAAAATTATTTCGATCTGTTGGACTTTTACTGAGTGCTTGGTTCATGGAATGGCCAACTATTTATCTCCTACTCTTAGCATCTCTCCCACATAGTATTGGTGGAAACAATGCTGTTTTTAATATGGCTGCATTTAGGTTAGTCGTATCTACTGAATCAACAAATAATGGATACTTAATATATATGGAGTTCCATGAATAGAGTTCTTATATTAGTAGTTGATGCCCTTAGAAAATTCAAAAGTTCTAATTCAGCCAATTAGATTTGAATATTCAACTTTCTGTATTGGGTGAATTTGAACTTTTATATTTTTAGAGGCATTTACTCTAGAAACCCAGTAGTTACATTTAACAATCGATTTTCCATGCGTTTTGTGGAAATAAGATATTTGGATTTCATAACAACTCAATTTCACAATCATAGCGANTAGAGCCATTTACTCTAGAAACCCAGTAGTTACATTTAAGAATCGATTTTCCATGCGTTTTGTGGAAATAAGATATTTGGATTTCATAACAACTCAATTTCACAATCATAGCGAAGTATTCGCTGTGGATATCGCACTATGGTTATAAAATTCCAAGATGACTAACACAAAGTTGGGGAAATAATCCATTTAAATATTCTAACTTGAAATTCTTTCACATTCCCGTATTTCTGAATTTTTGTTTTGAAATTTTCAAAATAATTTTTTTTCTAATTTAGGAATCCAACAGGTAAAAGATATAATAATTATATCTTTATACAGTTAAAAAAGTTAACATAAGCTTGATTTTCATTTGAAAATATTGAATAATTTTATTAAATTTTTAACCGCGAAAAGCGAAGCTGCAGAAGTTTATATCATTGACGTGTTCATATGTCTGGACACAATGTTTATGATAATTGCATCGCTGCTAGTTACATAGTTAGGGATAATTCAACCAATTGAAATGGTAGTCAACAAATTCAAATGTTTAAGAAAGAAAACGTATTATTCTCAAAAATTGATTGGAGCTGAAATTCGAAACAAAAAAGTTCATTTGGTGCAAATTGATGTTAAATGAGATGTACCGCTACTATTTTTAGATACTATCGGTTGCTACCCATTTTAAGCGTTATGATTACAAGTACTCATGATAAAAAAATTTATTAGAAATTGAAGAGAGTACACTAATAACACAGAGTAAGTTGTGAGTACAGAATTAGGGCATTCAATCACGTAATCATGTAATCACGTAATCACGTAATCACGAATCACGGGATCACGGTGCATATTTCTACTCACGAAAATCACGGGATTTTATCATAAAAATCCCGTGACTTTCGTGATTAACTTTTGGCCGCTAAATTTATTGATTCCGCAACATATTTCCGTATTACAAGACAAATTCAAATAAAGCATATTACAAAGTATTTAATATGGTTTATTTCTACCATGTTTGCGAATTACTTATGCTTGTTGCGCGTTTATCTTAACATTTCTGATTCTGAAGACACTACTAGACTTTTATGTAATATTCCAACAACCAACTATGTTGTAAAATTTGCTATATTTACAACAAAGATATAGAATTGTAAGCTATTATACGGAACCAAAAAACTAAAGCTATATTGCTTAAAAGCATATTGTTTCAACAAACCATCGCTTCTGACACTGTGTTCAATTGGATATTACACCAACGGTTTAAGTTTATTTACTATTTGTGGCACTTCGAGAAATTAGAAGTTGAATATTCAAAGTAGATGTTCAAAATTCTCTTAAGTTTTGATTGGTATCGTTAAAAGTTTGGTGACAGTTCACTCATTATGTATTAGATTTAGGTTGTACGAAAGAAAGTTTGATTTTTAACAAATTTGGTCGACTAAATGTAAGTAGATGGCTATTTATGTCAATCACGAAAAACCACGAAAAATCACGTTACTAACGTGATTGATCACAATTCGATCACGAAAATCACGTGATTGGAAAGTGGACCGTGATTAAATGCCCTAGTACAGATAGAGTAAAAATTCCTAATGTATTATGTGAAAAAGCATATCACTTTGTTCATATTAATAATTTTCATGGATACGAGAAAGAATTCTGATTACATATTGAGTATGGAATATTGTAGTATTACAAACCTAGGTCCATAACTCCACGGAGTTATGGACTAAGTCAACCTGTCGTAGCCACTTAATTTTCGAACATCAATTAAACGACCATTATATAAATAAATTTTCACATAAAAGATTCCTAACCCATAGATAAGAGATAGTAAATAGATAGGAAAAGCTCGTCAGAGTGAATGAGCCCAAAAAGCTCTAATCTCTCTTCGTGATTGGTCAACGTTACCAACTCCCATCTAATCTCTCTTCGTGATTGGTCCTCTTGTATAATCTCTCTTGCTGATTGGTACTCAGAAAACCACATACCTTCTATAGAGTTTTTCCTATCTATTACTATCTCTCATCTATGATTCCTAACCATAGTTTGGCTGAAAGATACTACTTCACTTGCTCTCAACCAATTTCTCAGCTAATGTTCAAGACTGTTAAAAATCCTACTGTTTACTGCGTTGTCATTCAAATTTGCAATAACGCTGTAAAAGGGCAATTATCCGAAACGTACAACCGTGAAATAAGCGTTAGGCGCGGGTAATATTATCTTCAGATATATTGAGTCGGATACTCTTTGAACTAGATTTACCCAACAATTTTATTCATACAGACTTTGAGAAGAAGGTGATAATCTTTAACACTGTCTACAATACATTTCAGCTATATCGCTGACTCTAGTGCACCCAGGAGTCGTACCTTCCGTCTCGGATGCGCAGAAGCAATTTGGCAACTTGGTTCACCTGTTGGATACACGCTGGGTGCATTCCTGTTTAGTCGTGGCGGTTACCTCTACGTCTTTTCTGCAGCTGTACTTTTTCACTTAATCGCAGTTTTATACACTGTATTTCTTCTTCCAGAAGTCCCACAACCAAAAGCTGCACAGTATACGGTCGGAAAGCACGGTTGGTATGGAACATGGGACAGCAGTTTTGACCAAGGGTCAGCCAGGAGGATTCGTTTTTACAGTGAGCACAATAGAGATGCTATGTACCAGACAGAGTCATCTAACAACAATCCCAACAATGAATCCCAACTCATTCTTGCACCATCACAACCATACCGGAGATATTCAGATCATACGCTGGAGGTTATTCCTGAAGAGTCAGTATCAGTCCAACAATTTGTAGTTGGTGCTGTCAAATCGATCCTAAAGAAACGTCCAAATCATAAAAGAATGTGTTTGCTGACACTAGGACTTATTATGCTCTTTGTCGGTTTGGTACATCATGGTTAGTTCAACTGTTCATACAATTAATATTGCGTGCGTCGTTCGCTTATGTGTTATAATTGACATGGGAACAGTCATGATTTGCAAATTAATTTCAAATTAAATTTGAGTTTTTCATGTAGGTATAAGTCAGAAAAGTTCAAAAATGTTTGACCGCTTATTAGGTTATTTCGAGCGGGCTATGGACCCCCAAATGTCGTACATTATTGTAACAATAACAGTTGGAGAAAGCAGTACGATAGAGTTCCACAAATTTTTTGTTTGTATGCATTAGATGAGGAAGTCTGGGACACAGGTGATCTTCGATCCCGCTATTAGATTTATAAAATGTGTATGATAAAGATAAAACACTATAGTTACACATTTTATTTTCAACAAATTAAGCGTAACCATAAATTTTTAATTTCAGCCAAAAATGTTAACTTTGGGATTAGAACTTCTAATTCTAATTTGATTACCTAGGTAACTTCTACTTTAGAAGTTACCTAGGTAATCAAATTATTAATGTAAATAATTAAATCTTTCAATTTTTATTAAATTAATTAATATCTATGAAACACTAGTTTTAAACTTTAACCAAAACGGTAAAAGTTTGGAATCAGAAATCACCAATAGCCAAGGTCAAATAACGTACTCAATAATTATTAGAATTGGAATATTTGAAATTGCACATTTTAAATCTTGATTTTCACATATTTAATTAATCTTAATTTTCTGAGTAATTTTGCTAATTACTTCTGATCATGGATATCCCCTCATAATTTCTCGCTTCTTTTCTACAACTGCAATAATTTTTAATCATTACGGAACCGTTTTAGAGCTAATACAATAATACTCACTACTCTTATTTTGTAGCAACATTTAAATTGCAATTTATCCGAAACATATATTCCTGATATATAGAGAGAAAAAATTTAACGAAAAGACCAAGACTCGAAACCCTGACCACAGTGTAGGGACCAACACTTTTCCGAATATCTACAACTTCCATCTAATGCATAAACACCAAAAATTTGTGGAACTCTATCGTACTGCTTTCTCCAACTATTATTGTTAGAATAATGCACCACATTTGGGGGTCCACAGCCCCCCTCCAAATAACTTCCGGTGAAATCGGACAAACATTTTTGAGCTTTTCTGACTTATACCTACATGAAAAGCTCAAATTTAATTTGACATTAATTTGCAAGTCATGACTGTTCCCATGTGAGACACTCTTGACTAATTTGATTAGTAAAATAACGTATTTCTTCAAATATACAGACAGCTTCTTACCGTGAAAACAAACATCTTTTACTTTCAGGCGAACTTAGTATGAGATACTTATTCACTCGAAGCAAATTTGAATGGAGAGAGCTACAATTCAGTTCATGGGTAATCTATGAATCCGTTATGACCGTAATAGGTCTCGTCATTGTTATGCCAATTTTTAGCCAACTCTGTAAATTTTCTGATCCATTTATTGGAGCATTTGCTAGTTTTGGAAGACTTTCATCCAAGTTGCTCTTTGCACTTGCATCTACTGCAAAACTACTCTACTTGGGTGAGCTAAGTATATGGAAACAGACCTGGCGAAATTGAGTATTGTTTATTATTCTTTATTTCTTTTATTAGGATCCACTGTTGAAATTCCTGGTATAATGGCTCCTTTGTCGGCAAGATCTTTAGCGTCAAAATGTGTCCAGCGGGACGAAAGAGGTAACGAATTATTCAAATAAATTTGTGTAAATATATATAATATTACAAAATTGACAGGTCGAGTATTTGCATTTTTGGGATGTATCGATGCTTTTGTTCCTCTCATAGCGGTACCACTTTACTCTTTGATTTACTCCAATACGTTGAGTTATGCTCCATCGGCAATCTATTACGTCTCGTCGGGATTTTATTTGATTATATTTATATCATTTACGTAAGTTATATAAGAAGTTTCAACAAAAAAAGCAGCTGAAGAAAATCACATTCTCTCAAAATGAGTAGGGTGACGGGCGAAAAGCAAGGAATGTGGGAATTGTCTAACTGTAGTGTATGAGTATGATTTTATTATCTTTATCATCCTAATCGGAATGCGTAGGGTTAGGTGATATAGTTACAAGAGTATGATATTGAAATGAGAAATAATTATCCAACAGTTGTGTGCTTGGGTTCGCACCTGACCATAAATTTTATATTTATTCGAATGCTATTGAGATTGAATGAGGCTTGAGATTATTCTATGAGTATATGATGGTAAGTCTGTTGGAGATGGAACTTAGGCTGCCATTTATTTTCGTTCGGGAAGTCTAAACTCATGTTGCACCTTATCCATTTTACGAGAACGATGAAGAAAGTCAGTCATATTTTTTGTTGGAACACCTTGAATAAGTCAATAAGTGGGAAAATTTTAATATGAAGTTATTACTTTTATTGTAATTCTAGGACACTGCTAGCAGCTATGAAATTAAAAATTATAGAATTTTCTGGGACAGACGTATCTTCCCTCACAGTACCGGTAGTTACAATCCATGGGTCAAATAGTGTTCCCTATTGCTACAGAAGAACCAGTCTTGCATAAAAGGAACTATACCTTCCGACATCTCTAACCAAATGCACCGATGGCGGATTTCGACTAGAAAGAGGTTGTTTTTTTGATTACCTACTTATCAAGCGAAGCTTCAAAATATGTTGGAAAATCATAAAATATAGCATAAGACACGCAAAAATTAACATTGAATCAGATGATCATTTGAAATATTCAAATGACTTTGGCAATAAAACATGCGGGTGGTATATCGGGATAATGGAAGATTGCTAATATAGTGAACACCGGATATAGTGACTACGGGTATAACTGAACTTCGGCTTTAGCAAACCATACTCTCTGGTCTCAGCCAGGCAAATGGAAGATTATGTGTTAAGTAGCCTGGTTATAATTAAAGTAGTTATAACTGAACTTCCGACCGTTAGTGAACCAAGCACACCTGTCCTGAGAGTAACTTTGTCCGGTTATAGTGAACACAAATGAAATGTACATCAGTTTCGCGATGAGACCCTTTACTACTATTGTTCCTTATTCTTTTATGCTCGCCCATTTATGCACCCCACTTAGATGCTGACCTTTTAAGGGGTTTAGGCTACACTTACACATTTGAGAGAACGGTTTTAGAATTACTAAATAATCATTTTCATCATGTAATTCTTGGATCATGTTAGAAATTACCTTTTTCCTTATTTTCTCACAATAATGAGAGAATAGCTGGAGCTTTCGTTTTCACAGTTAATGGCAATCTGGAAAATACGATAAAATGTCAGGCCGTTTTTATGATCCCATTAATCGCAAGTGGTTGTTTTTAAATTTAATAATTTAATAAATTAATTTCTGAGGATAATTTATGGTGGGTGACAGAGAGATGTGAATTGAATATTTCCAGGTGGGGCTTTTATTTCCAAGCAAATTTCTATCACTCAATTAAATATTTGGATTAGAGTCCGTTCACTATGTGCATATAATAAATTCTGGCTGTTTTGTACAAATACTACCGATCCGAACGTCGGTAATATTTGAATAAGCGGACTTCACTGTACTCGAGACTTAGAAACAAGTTGTTGAATGTAAGCACATTTACAATTTTATTTCTAATATAAAATTCTAATGTCCATTGTATATTTATCGGGGTTTGTAAAATTCTGTACTTTTTGGATTAGTCGGACTAAATTGAATTTTTTTTACTAATTAGGATAACTCTAATGCCTCTCTACAGAAAAACTCCTCATGGTATTCCAACATGTTTCCTCCCAATTTACTCTATTTTATTATATATTATGATGAATTGAAAATAATTAGAGTTATTTTATTTTACTTTGTTCTAGGAACAACTAAAAAATAAAGCCAGATTCTACTTTTTGTTTTATCTATTTATGGAGTTCATGAATTTGAACTACGGTGGACCTAGCCTATTATAAGCTTGGTAAATGGCATCACGGCTATGATGAACTTGAACTTCCGGTCCCTATCTAGAAATAGACACATTAAAAACACCAAGCTCTGTCTTGGGTATCACCTTTTTCTCTTGCTTTATTTAGTATTTAAAAAACAATAAATATTGTTACAATCCTGCTAACTTTATAGCAGAATTGTTTTCAATGAATTGGTAACTTTAACTTTAAACTTTTAGATTTCTCAAAACAATAAAGTTCAACCCAAAATGGTCTTTTAATTTCGGATTTATTTTGTTGTCAAAAAGAAAACCTTTTGGTATTGTACTCAACTGAGCTCTAGCAGAGCTCTACCAAAATACTGAATACCTTGGTCAAAATTGTAGCGCTTTATAAGACATAGTGCGGACTTTTAGCAACCCCAACTTGTTTTAAATTTAACTTAAACTTCTAGGAATAAATGAAAATTAATAACACAAACTTTTCTTGGAAAAGTTAAAAATACAACTATAAACATAAAAAAATAAAAATAATTTCTTTCCGAGATAATTCTATGGATTAACATAATTGTCAACTGACATCCAATTATAAATTAACATAATCACTAATTATAAATTAATAATACAAAAAAGTTAACTCATGACAAAATACAAATTATTTTGTCTCTGCCACAATATAAAAGATGTAAAATTCGAAGAATAAAAAGCTATGTTATTTTACATCAAAGGGCCCCTTGAGGTACAGGATCAGGGAAGCCAAGGGCCCACGCACCTTCCACTCATTTATATGCCGTTATAAAACATACTTAGAGTAGGCACGAAAATATTTGGGGGTTAATGTATGGGAAAATATATAGTAAGTACCATTAGCAGCATATATGCTTGGAGTAGCATCTGGAAGTTGATGTAGCAAAAATATGATTATGTGTTTCTAAAACCTACTATTGAGTTTTCCGCACAAGCAAGTCTAAAAATTAAATTTGTGTAAATGGCGAAAAATGAGGGGAAAAGTCCATTCAGAACTAACTATGGGTTGGGATTTTCAGTTAAGATTTAATAATTCAACCACTCCGACGAAGAATAAACCAACTCGGAATTGATAATTTTTTGGATGGTTGTATAGTGGATTTCAATTTGAAAGAAAAAATCTCCAAATATCAGCAAGTTAAATCGGCTTAAATTTTTTTTTAATTAGATAAAGTTAAATTCAGTGTGACTAGAATTACAAACCAATTACCCTGTATCAAACTTAAAAACACTAAGACCATTTCGTAGGTCATCAGGTAGTTGCACCCCAATCTGTCCTTGCTTATATCCTTTAAGTTAGTGTCGCTTTCGATCAGGTCTAATATTAAAATAAGTCTCACACTAATTTGTAGGTGACAAGCTGACATTTGAACTCAGTAACCACAGCCTGTTGCTACCCAGTAGCTTCTTAGACATCGCTATGGTCAGGTTACTTCACTATTTCTATAGTCAGGTAAAGCAATGATGGTTGAGAATATAGGTCAACAATTTGAACCATCTGAAATTGCAAGAAATAATATATTGATTAAAAATGTATGTACGGTTGACCCGTGTGACCCTGACATAACCTGTGGATAGTACAATATTGAATATTGGCAGGTTATTGCGAAACAGTATGCTTAGATGTAACTTTCTGCAAAGTGCGCTTATAACTTATTTTTTATATGACTTATTTAACTTAATAACTTATTTTCTGATTAATGATTTATTTAATTAAATATATTAAATAATTTTGAAATTTTTTATAAGTTAAGGCGACGCAATTCTAATAAACTAAGCCAATTCCTCAATAAATATATTTTAATTCTGACTTTCTCTGTCCAAATTCTAGCATCAGACTGAATCAATAAATTATTTTGGTTTCGATTTAAGATAATGGAGTGAAATGGAGTAGTAAGAGGGCATTGAACTCCGGGTATGAGCGCATAAAATAATTTTACTAAAATTTTTGCCGACATATGCGTGGTGTTGTTTACTGATTTATAAATAATCATTGTAAACAATTTTCAATTCCGAGGTGGTTTATTCTTCGTCGGACCCGAACAATTATTGTTCCAATTCTTATGTGGGTAATCCGATCGGACTAGGAATATAGGTTTTCTGTTAAGCACTTATTTTCCAATAGCCTTGTTTTAGAGCCTAAAGAGAATTGCAGTGAATTAGAAGAGATGGTTGATGACATCAGATAAAGCATCGTAGGGTTTCTAACCACCAGCCTACCAGAACAAATCGGGAAGTCAAGCCTAACCAGAACCAAGCAGGGACTTAAGTTTCTTGGGGAACATGGTCATTGTTGCTGTAGATTTCCATTTATATCTACATTTGAAAAAAAAAAGGAAAGAACTGTCATTGCTGCTTAGTATTGAAGATAACAGAGAATATTAGTACTCCCTTCAAATCACCAACATCCTGAACTATTAAGCTAAAATAGGCTACGCAATCCAGGAATACAGATGAAATGAGCAGCATCCATAAGACATGCAATTCTGTGAAATAATTGAGAAAAATTTACAAAACTTTAATCAGAAAAAAGCCACCCTGAACATTGAACTTGTGAGAAACAATTGTTATGCTTAAGACGATGCGTATATACAATAAGCCTGTAATCAAGAATGTCCTAAATGTCGAGTTGATGTTTGCTAAACCTCCAAGTTTGACGAAAATTAGAGTGACGAAAACATTCTTCAAAGATAACTGAGAAGACATACGATCTTTTTTTGAGAAAGATGCGTACATGTGGCTGCTAATAGATGTAAAAATTTGACGGTCAAACTGCACACTGGAGAATTAAAAGAGAAATTGAATTTTAATGCCAAACGTTTCGACTTGTCTTCTTCAGTGGCTAAGATAATTAAAGATTAAAATCTGATAATTCATAATTGAGTAAAGAAAGTTAATAAAGTTGAATTTGACAATTGTAGAAAAGTTTGCTTGAGTTTTTTAAATTTGAAAATCCTATTGTTACGCCAGTTTCTATGCCAATTTCCTTATTACCGATAAGACATACGATCTGGCGATTAATTCCTGGGTGATTTACCAAAAATTTGCAACCACCCGTGGTTTCAATTTAACAATCGACTCGTGACATTCATTGAGGAATAGCAAGTAGAGTGTATGACCCGAAGATGGAATACAATCTTACCGAAACGTTAACAACAGACAGGAGACTATTTCAATAGAGCGTCTGAATAAGTAGATTTTCGTTTTTTGGAAAAACACTACAAGTTAATACAAAATGGATTCGAAAGAAGCTGGAATCCCTCAATTCAAGATAACATTGTTCAGTGAAAATTAAATTAAAAAAGATTAGACGACCATCGGATATAAGACGAAACATAAATTTTTGCTCGATTTTTGTTGCATAAAACTCAGAACAATTGCAACTCATACGACTTGGGCCCAATTTACAAATTATTGAACTTTAGAAAATACGGAATTAATTCACTACACACAAAATTTGCAGGCAAAATTTTTTTTAAACGCATATTATTTTGTGAGAAATGACTATTTTTTTCGTCTTAAAATAAAAAAATATATATACCAACTAAAATATCACAATTTTCTCCCCATTCTCTTAGCAAAAAATATTAGATCTGCTTTGACCAGACAAAGCATAACTTTTAAGCATATTTACACATGCGAAACAAAATCACACAATTGGATGAATTTTTATGCCTAAGAATCAATTTATTTGGGATCAATAACTGCTGAAGTATAAATATACGCGGGTTTCTCTTTGTGTAGTAAGTCCTTAATTGCATTGTTTCATATGGAAATTTCTTATAAATTCAATATGTTTTCAACGCGTGAACGGTTTTCAAATCTTCTTGGGACAAATTGAAGGTTATGGTGTCAGCCAATATTCTTACAAATATATTGTGATTGCGATCAATCAGTTACTCGCCATGCTTTATAAATCCTCTCCAATTAACTTCAAATCCTGATACGTAAATATATTGATAAACCAATTATAAAACTGATCTAATGCAGATCTACTTTATTAAGTATTTTTCGTATTTAAGAAAAAGATAAATTAAGATGAATCTTAGTAGTAAACTGATAACAATCAGAAACTTTCCATAACAGGTCTTAGAAATTATTTATGCAGTTTAAACTTTGGAAACTTTTGTTGATTACTTACGTTTCATACACTGTTCCTGCTGAATATTAATTAACAAACAGCCTGGAAAACGAAATGGAAATTTGGTGTCTACAACCCTTGTAAGGTATACGCAGACTTCGTTTAATTGCTTTCCAAATCTCTGTAATTACGAATGTTCCACTACTTCTCAACCTACCGAATTTGGTATTCAACCAGAAGTGTGAATAAATAAACAAATTGTTATAAGTATGACCGATTGTATAATTTGTCTAATTTATTAGTTAGTCTACAAACCGAATCCAGTAAAATGTTGAGACCGTCGATATTATTGGGGATAGTCTTAGCAATGTACTTTTATCATTTAATTTTCTTACAATGCGTGGCAGCGTCAATTATTTTAAAACCGAAACTGTTCAAGACAGAAGATTATGATAGTCCAGCAAAGTTATCAAATCCACAATCCCAACAGAAACCAGGTATGTGAAAGTACTAATCAAAGGAGTTAAAACAGGAATGTAAAGTTTAAATGTTTCATAAGATTCCGACCAGCTAACGCTTTGTGGTAGCAACGAAATTGGTCTAAAAGAAGGTACACATGGAGTAATTGAAAGTCCAAACTATCCTAACAAATATCCTCCTGGAATTGTTTGCGAATGGAGTCTAAAGGTACTTTTCTAAATTTGCCTTAATAAACAAATTTAAAAATGGAAATTTTTTGTGCAAACTTCTGACTACTACTTGTTCCAGGCGGAACCTGGTATAGGTATCCATGCAGCAGTTTTTGATCTGAAAACTTACAGTGATCCATTGGAGGATGTATCGGATTCCCTACACGTGTCACTAGTTGGTAGATGGAATGATACTCAAAGGTAATTAAAAAGTTAACAAAATTTTGTAATTAAACTTAATTAATTTATAAAGTAGGATCAATTTTGACGCTTTTGAATTAATTGAGTGGGTATAAGTAACACGCGGCAACAAAAGGAGAGCTTCCTCTTCAGTTTGCTACCACCATCTAATGTATTTAAAAAATACTTAAGCCAGGTTAAAATGTTAGGTTTGGACTAAGTCTGGTTTATTCCCTTATTCTGTACGAAGGAAGTCCGACTTTTAGGGTCAGCTTTTTCAGGTCGAAGACCTGATGGGTCATTGTTGGACGAATTAGTCAGGATCGATGTGTATGATTCTGAATGATTAAGGAGCCAATGCTTAGTTGAAAAATAGTTCAAGAATTGAATGTTGGGGATGGAAACGGGGCGCTTGAATCCAATCGCAAAATGATTGCATTGATTCATGAGAATGCGTGCCTCATCAACAATATAATTTTCTGGAGGATGGCATTGTTTTCCTTATGAACAAATTGGATGTATAAAATAATCCCTATTATGATATGGAAAACAAAGTATTTGAAGCAATTTGAAGCAGATGCGACCAGAAGTGTATCGGCAATTAATGAAGCATTTGGGTTTTTGGTGACTGTGACATATTTTCAAGGGCAAAATAAATTACCATAATGTGAAAATGGTGCAAAGTTGAAGACAGACGAACAACACATCCATTTGAGTACGCTTTGTATCAACATTATCAATATTGCTACATTTCTTCCTACCTGTACTTGCATCCCCATGATATTTGTTGATAAAGTCATTGGAAGTGGAGAAGATATCTAAGCACCATGAGATTACTGGACATGGCACCGGTCGTTTTGTTTGTGAATAGTATATGGGAGCACATTTTCTCACTGCCATGATTTTAGAATTTGGCAGAATTAGAAGAATTTGTGCAAGTGTTACACCCAAATGCTAAGGAACATGAGAATAGAATTTTGAGATAATTCTTGACATTTTAGAACAATGAAAATTGGTAATTTTTAATGCGTCAAAAATTAAATAGCTTCAGACCCAAGTAATTAGTTGCTTATTTACAGATGGAAGTTGGTAATTGAGGTAAATTATTTTTTTCAAATAGGAAGCAAATTTAAGGGGAAATTGAATACAGTGAATTCCGGTTATAGTGAACGCATAAGGACCGGTAGGATTAGTTCAGTATAGCCAGAGTTCATTATATCCATATAGTGAACGGACGCTTCAATTCAATAATTGTTCACTATATCAAAATATTTAACTATAAGTTTAGCTACGTTAATATAGAGAAGTGCTGAGACTTTGAATACGATCATGTTCTCATGTTGAATTTCCATTCCAAGAACAGTCGACGCTTGCATCATCTCCGAAACTGCCGCAAGAGTGATATCGTCAGGTATGTGAATCTACCATCTAAGTTGTGTGCAAAGATGGGCATAGAAGAATAAGGAACAATTTATTGCAAAATTCAAATATATTTCATGCGTGTTGACTATAACCGGACAATATGACTCTCGGGACAGATAAGTTTGGTTCACTAAGGCTGGAAGTTCAGTAAATCCGATTTCATTATAGCCGGAAAACACATAATCTCCTATTTGCTTGGCAGGGACCGGGCAGTACGGCTTGCAAAAGCTGGAGTTCTATAATACCCTGAGTCACTATACCCCAACTTCAATGTAGTTTCTTAAATTTGAGAGCAAAATTTGCAAAGACCAATCAAGTGAAGGCAAAAGGTTGTTCTTTTTTGCTAGGTTTTTTTTTAACTCTCTGTAACCAGCTAATTGAATTGAATACTTTTACCGACTGTTTCCAACATGAAAGAGTCAGCAATAAAGTAAATTTCAAGGATGTATATACCTAAACCTTATTCGCCGTAATAAGCAACAATATTTTCAGAAATTCGATACATGGTTAGCCTAAATCTTTTTCACATGTGAGATTAATTGTTAAAATCAAGCCAAAATTAACAACTTGTCTCACAGACAACATCAAACTTATTTCCAATATAAGTTTGTATCAGTAGCGTATTCAACGTTATAAAAAAACTAATTAAAAGTATGTATGCAATTTAGATTGTCTGCCTGTTGGCATTTGTTAAATAACAAATTTGCTTATACTTAATATGACGCTTACATAAGCGGTTTATCTGAAACTACAAAACCTAACACCTGATTTTGATTATAAATCAAAATAAATCATTGTAAATAAATTAGCATAAAAATAGTAATAAATATAATATAAGAAAATGAAAATATAAAATTCTACATTTGTTGGAATTTTTCCTATTGAACACGTATAGCATTTGTGCCAAATTTAATGATGTTATACTGCTATTATTCTTACACCACTCTTGTTGTAAGTAAAACATTTAATACCTCCTAAAGAGTTACAATATAATTTATTATATTGTTCTTCTTTGATCTGTGTGTAATCAACAGTATATGTAAACATTCTGAATTATTTTCATGATGAATTTGTTTTCAAATTGTAGATATGCAGGAGATCTGACTGCAGCTACACCGTTTCCTCTTATATCTGAAGGAAATGAGCTTTTGATTAGATTTAAGTCATCAATAAATGGCGGAAACTCACGAGGCTTTCGAATTGGATACTTCGTAACACTCACAATTCAAATTTTCTTGATTTGAGATTGGATGACATGTTTTCATTTAATAAATTAAAGGTAACAAGAGCAAAACCTGGAGCAGCAGAACCAGCGAATCAAGTTGTTGCGAGTAAATACACTAAATCTTATTTCTATAATTCCTTAACAGTGTGTATATTTTTTCGTAGTAACGTGCAACTATCATTATGCACCTGTACCAGCAATTTTTCCGGATAAAGGAGAAGCAATTCGGGAACACGTCCAAAGTATAGACGCTTTAAAAGATATCAAGCGTCAGAATCCAAATCCGTTTCTTGTTGCACTAATTTTGGATGAAAGTCAATTTTGTTCTGGAAGTCTCATTAGCAGAAATCACATATTGACTACAGCTCACTGTGTCAATGGGTAAGTAATCACTGTCACCTTCAATTACATTTCGAAATTAATATCATGTTGGTACCATCAGCTGGTTGTTGGTTACGGTAGTTCTAAGATTCTTCGAGTTCAGGTTCGACGTGTTTGTGGAAATATTATTTTAATCCTTATAGTTATCAGTCCTTATATAAAATACACTTTTAACGTGTATGTCTTACAGTTTTTATTACAATGTTTCTCAAAGTTACTGAAGAATGAACTCATTGTCTTTTCCAACAATGACTTCCCAACTTCACACACTCGCCTAACAAGCCAGGAAGAAAGAGGTATCTTGAATTTCTCCCTCGGTATTTGAGATATGCAATTTTTATAGGGTTTAGAACAGATTCTTTGTTCGACCCCACGTGTCCTATGGACTCCACGATCAAATTCTAATGACGAAGCGTATGTGTATGAATGGCAAAAGAGTATTTTTAGTCGAGTGGTAAATTTACACCAACACTTACATCTACGCAGACGGACGTAGAGTTTACTGGAGTATTTAGAGCTAAACTATTACTTTGTGTGTAAGATAAGGCAATTAAAGTTGCATGGAGATAGGCAGAAACAAGTAATGCTATATTCCAGCAAGACTTTCTAAACATTAAAAAAATCTTTAAGCATAAACAGAAATTGGGTTTTATTGTTGCATTTTTTAAGTGCTTCAAGTAATACTTTGTAGAGCCTATTAATCCAACCATAATCACGTACCAGTTTATTTAATGGAAGTTAAAACAAATACCAATTACCTAAAATATGCTGAAATCGCATAAATAGTAATTTGCGCGTATTCGCAGATAGTAGACACAACCATAACCAAAATCTTCCCACTTGTGTCCACGTAGTAAACCATCGAGCCACCCGTGAATTAAACCATGTCATGAAAGTAGCGTGGGTATACACTATCTTTCAAGTTGAGGTATCGTGGCAGAATTGAGCGTATCTATCTCTAATTTATAAAGCAATATTGATTTTATAGAACAAACTAATCAAACTGCAGCAGTAGCCATACAGAGTGCTGCAGTTAGTAACCGGAACTTAGCATTAATACAACGTCTTTGTACTTATGCTCATAGAAATACGGCTCATAATACCAATTGTAGAAAATCAATTAAGTACCCAGAGCCGATGCACTTCTACATGCATAGAAACAAATAATTACAAAAATCAAATCTTGTCACAAAATTTTGACAGTTAAACATACAAGACGATGGAAATATACTCATAGTACTAAAATTGGCATAATTAGATTATTAAACGTGGGGTTGAGAACATGAATACTGTAGTAATAGTAGTAGGATATTCCAATCGTCATGCCTGCATGTCTGTCTGTCTTCAAAAATTTGCGACAGTTTTTTTGACAGATATTTTGGGTTTTTATAATTTTGGAAACACATTCCTGCTAATATTCAGTTGAATCAGTTTTATTTTTTATTTAACATTTTGGTGCACAGACAAATCCAGTCGCTGTGTACAACTTATTTATTCTAAGACGTCTATTTAGGCAGAACCAGAGTTTTTTATATTTGGATTGTCAAAAATCAAAAATATGGTGTCATTGAAAAGAACATCATTTTGAGTTTGTAAATTACAAATTTTTCTAAAAAATTTCTTCAAATTTAGAATTTACAAGTGTTAAAGTACTTTATTTCACCTTAAATGAAAGTAAAGCTAGAAATCTTTATTTGGATGCAATGCTGAAATTTTGCTTCAACTTTGTCATAATGGGTAAAAATAAAATCCAAACAATTATTGATTTTGTTTTCGATCTAAATCCTATTAAATCAGATTTGAATTCGACTTCGAACCTTGGGTTTGAACTTTAGTTAAATAATAATTCAGACGGTTCCAGTATAAAATGTCAAGGGAGTGAATTTTAGTGTCAAAAGAGAAAAATTATAGTGAAAATTTTTTACGTTTATCTAAGAGAGCCCGAGCACAAGAAAAATGTGAGAAATGGAATCTGTATCCCCACACAATTCACATTTTTATATTCAAAAGTTTCCAAGTTGTACCAGGCTCCCTTATTCTAAATGTAATCAGGTTTTTATGGTGACCAGATGTTGAAAAAAATTGGAGTGATTTAAGGGGCATTGATTACTTTGAAAGTTACGATGCGCTAATGTTTTCTCGTGTTTAAGTAGTTGACACCCTTTTCAAACCATTTGGAATTATTTCTTCGTCTCTTGGTAGAAGTGTAGTAACAAGACTGAAATTGGTAACGAGAGAGAATTCATCTTTGGCGTTCAGAATTCAATTTCTTCAAATTGACCTGAGAGGGGTCAAATTTTTGAGGGTTTTGTCTAGTAGGTTTATTATCAAGGACGATATACAGCATCAAAAGCATAATAGAGCATCTTTGGCATTACCCCCGAATGTCCACATAATATTTTGGATCTTTGCGGATCATGAAATATGCCGGCGAATGGCACCATGTTGTGTGGCATAAAAAGCATTAAAAACATTTTCCAAAAATAAAGCATAATAAAGCACAATAAAGCATAAATTCACTTGTTTCTTGGATAGATGGTTGTAGAGGGTGAAGGTGGGGTGTGTAGATGATTGAAAAATTGGGAGTTTTTGGCAAATTTCAGTTCATCTCATAATTTTTGGGTCGAACATCGTCAAGAAATGCCAAATCTGAGCTCCCTTGCGTTGAAACTGCTTAGTATTCCGGCTAGTAGTGCCTCCGTTGAGAGAAGCTTTTCACTGCTAAGACGATTGCTTTCCCAACTGAGAACCAACCTGACTGAAGAAAACCTTGAAATTCATCTGAAGGTTGTTTTTAATGAAAACTCTAATACTAATAATGTTGACGGAGACTTTAATGAAGGATATGAATAAAAGTGCTTCACATGATAGTTTTTGCAATATATGACGTTTTGAAGCATAGCTATAAAGTTTAGAGCATCTCGAGGGCATAATTTTGAAAAATAAAGCATCAAAAAGCATAATTTGGAAATAATAAAGCACAATTTTGGAAAAAATAAAGCATATTTGTGGCGTCACTGTTTATTATAAAGGACGCGATAATGATATTCAGGAGAAAGGCTTCGGTTTTGCCTATAAATTATTTTGTCTATATACCTGGGATCACATTCATCCTGTTCATACCGATTGTCTTTTAAGTCCTGAACGACTTTTCTGCGCAACGCGAATAGATTTGCAAAAATGAAAATGAAACGGGTGCGTAAAGTTAGCAGCTCATTATTATAAAGTTAGCCGACCATCCGATCAGACCGTAAAGTACGCACCCCATAAAGTTACCCGATTTTCCGACCAAAAGCATAAAGTTGGCCGACTATCCGATCAACACCATAAAGTTAGCAGACCCGCACCAAAAAGTTAGCAGATCCTCAACGTAAAGTTAGCAGATCAGTAATTTTTTTAACAGCTAATCATATCAAACTAATGTATCTGACCAATTAACATGCGCAGTAGCCATTTTGTTGTTGGACATGCGCAGTAGGAAATACGCTGACCAATTAACATGCGCAGTAGGGATTAATTGATCAATGACAGGCGCAGCAGGTATTTTACGTTATTAAACGTGCGCAGTAGAAAATAAGCTGTCATGAAATGCGCACCTATCAGCTGATGGTATCAAAGAAATACATAAAATGGCTACTGCGCATGTTAATGGTCAATTGATGCCTACTGCGCATGTTAATTGGTCAAATACATTAGTTTGATATGATTAGCTGATAGGTGAGCATGTGTATGTGTTCCTACTGCGCATGTATAACCACAAAAGATGGCTACTGCGCATGTCATTCATCAATTAATCCTTAATCCGCATGATAATTAGTCTGAAACTTTTATTTGATATGATCAGGTGCTGGGGTGCGTACTTTACGGTCTGCTCGGATGATCGGCTAACTTTATAATAATGAGCTGCTAATTTTACGCACCCGTTTTATTTTCATTTTTGCAAATCTATTCGCGTTGCGCAGAAAAATCGTTCAGGACTTAAAAGGCAATCGGTACCATACAATAATTTTCTACAAACAGCAGAAGAGTCGTGTTTCTATGATCACGAATACAGAAGTAACAATCCAATTGCGTGTGGCACTTTACGTTTATAATTAATTGCAAAGCTTATAAAAGAAGATATGGATTTTATAGATCAAAAGCATAATCACTTTGTTTGTCACGTGAAAACGTTCAGAGTTTATAAAGTTTATGAAATTTATGAAAAGAGATTTGTTTGTTTTCAAACTTTATAAACTGTATAAAGTTTATAGAGTTTAACTAGAATATAGGTCCACTTAACGTCACTCTGACTGGTCACGTGGTCAATTATGAAATTTATGCAAGTTTTAAAATTTCTTTGTAAACAGAGGCAAACCTTCTGAATTGAAATCTTTTTTTTTCAGCTTGTGGACGGAAAAAATTTTTTAATTTAATAAATTTTAGAATTCCATAATCAAAACGCAAACTTGTCTGACTACTATTTATAGGAGAGTTTTAAAATTCTATAAATACATTTATTATCTGTGTGTAACACAGGACTATTGTACACTGTGTTCAAATAAGAAATTTTTAAGAAATGATTTTTCGAAAAGTCAAGAATTAATTGTACGTCACACTTTTTCACACTTTATGAACTACTCAAGTTACTGAAAGCCGTTACTACGAAAGTATAGTTAAATTGTCTTAGGTTAAAAGGTGTTGGAAAAGTCTAATTTGTGAGTATTTTTAAAACTCTAGTCCCGGATTTTCGGCATCTTATTTGAACACCTTGTAATTGAAGGTGTAATAAGTTAAATTTGAAACTCTAATTTTCAAATTTAATAATAGGGTTGATAAATTAGATATCAACGATTCAATCCTTTGCTACTGATCAGCGAAACCTCAGCAAACAACTATTTTTAACTCAGGCAACAACAATTTATGCCTCGTCCATCATTGGTTGTATCCTGATCTACTTATGGTTTATCTCAGCTAGCATCGGTTGATGCATCTGCTGTCAACGTTGAATTCATAGATGCGAATGGGTGATACTTCAGGTTTCAGTTTCATGCGTACCACTGCAATCTAAGTTTTCACAAGGTGGTTTGGTATATGGCTGTTACACGTTTATAACCATTTCGAAAAAGGAAATAATTTTATACGTGGGATAGCTCACAAACTTTTTGTGCTTTTGCCATGGCTAACTACTGCAGCCATAAAATGAGTGCAGCATTTTAACTCTAAATGTGGGTCGTGTAATTCAAAAAATCAATTGTTTTTGAGACGATGTTATTCGCCTACAATTTCAGAAATCGACTATAGTGTTTTTCACACTATGTTCCCCACGTTATTATGTGTTGCAAACACATTATAGATCTATCTTGTCCTTTCGCCCGTAGGTGCTCTAACTCAAAAACTAATTTATGGATCCAGATGCGGTTTTCACTAATCGAAAGCTCATGCACTAGGAACGAACAAGTTCCGAGATGAGCCATATCCGTCAACTCTGACTCTGTTTTTTTTATCTTTCTCGTGGAACTCAATTTTTGCCTTTAGGGAATTTACATGTTAAATAATAACTAGAATATTTCGATAACCAATGGATGGATCGATATGGGGTTTTCACTACAAGATAGGCCATGCTTCAAACTTGAACCCGCACTTCCTAATAACCTAACACACTAACAACCTAACAACTTATCATTCCACGACCCAGGGCATTACCCGACCCGGACATTACGCAAAGCTAGACAATCTCCGACTCCTGGAACGATCCAACCCGACATTACCCAACCCCGGGAATTACCCGACCCCGGGCATCAGCCGACCCCTACCTTACAATTACCCTACACCGTGCATTACTCTACCCCAGACATTAGCCCATCTCAGTACATGACCCGACCTCGACATTACCCTGCCTCGAGCATTACCCTACCCCCGGTATTACCCCGTCTTGTCTACCGCAAAATTTGCCGCGCTACCACCCAACTCGTTTCATATCGTTCACAACTACCGTTCACATTCCTCCCTGCATTTTAGCACTACAACACATGGTTACTCCGTTTACGACGGTTTTTATTAAATTGAAAGGTAAGGTTTATGGTTTCAAATACCTATACAAAGGGAGGATCAAGAGTCACGCATTAAAGAAAACTTTTGGTGACTAATCCTTAATCTTTAGCGTTAACCGATCCAATTTTTAATTAAATGTAGAGTTGAAAAGATACATATGGTGTTTGGAACTTCGGATTTAAATATTCAGGATGCAGGTGTTCAACGGAGAACGGTTAACACAACTGCTGTGACCTCACATTCCAAATTTAACCCAAAACTTGGCACAAATGATATTGCAATCATTACTGTGCCACAACCAGTGGAATTTAATCGTATGTGCAATTTGAAATTATATTGGTAAATAAAAACAACACTATTGTCAAAAATTTTGCTTATAGGATTTGTTCGAGCAGCTAGACTACCTACTTGGAACTTGCTAACTGCATCATTGACTGGATTTGACGTTGAACTGAGTGGTTGGGGCGAAAATGGTATAAATATTGCATTTAATTCTTTGTTATTAATTAATACTATGCCATAGTTTGGACGGATTTATATTTCATACACGTTCCTGTGGTTCATCAGTTCAAGCTGATTAGTATTTAATGCTTTCCGATATTTAACTTAAACTATAAAGGCAAACTAACTTGGGGCTCCTGATCACTCAAGCTGTCTGTTTAGGGCGCAGTTACGCGCATTAATTTCAAAACTAATCTAACAATGTTCGCTTTGCGATTGCTGTTTGGCATGAGGGAGGTGGAGAAACCTTAGAAACCAAAGACAAAGTGGTTAGACGACATGTTATGCAACTCTTGTTGTAACATCCACTTGATAAAATTTGAAACGAAAGGGATAACCGTCGGAAAGCCAACCGGTTGACATAAAACGAGTGTGACAAAGGGCTAGTGACATTAAACTAAAACTACTGTATGTATTAGTTCTTTTCATACACACGACTGTCCATAAATAGTAATGTGCTATGTTTCTTTATTCACAAACACAATCTGGGTCACGAGATTATTAGAAATTTCAAAACTGACTACGTAAAATGTTTCAAAAAAATTACGTTTCACTGTATTTGAATTAACCATGGCAGTTCAGAATGTGCATTTGAATTAGTTTAAACTAATGCAGAAAAAAAATCAGCTCAAAAAGTCAATCCCATAAGAGGAATCGAACTCCCGACATTCCACTCATACTCCAACACCCAAACCACTACACTACAACAGCTGCTATTAGGAAAGTAGGATATTTTAAACCACTTTACTTCACACTTTTTTAACATGCCACGATTTTCACCTTTAAAACCCAAATTTGGGTGATAAGGAGTCCACATGGGACAAAAAATATGGTGTCATTGAATTCCTCGGGAAAAAATACATCAGAAAAAGTTATGTTGGTGGAAAAAGTATCACCCACAAGAGACGGGTTCTCCTTCTTAGTTCATACAGCAATGTCCTTAGATTTGCCACGATATATCATCTGGGAATCAATTCATTAACTTACCTAGAGGTATCTATATTCACCCCGGGTCCAAACATACCGAGCATACCCAAGCAAAACCCAAAAATTATTCCTTATTCAGTAAAGGGGTTGAGAAAATACTGCTTACCTAAACCTTAAGGTAAGCTAGGTTACCTCTTGGTTGTGTAGTCGGTGAGAAAAGTGGTATGGAAGGAGTTCACGTCATACAAGAAGTAATATGTGTATGGGTTGTGAGTGGAAGATGTGGGGTTGTGGGATTTGGAGGTATTTTTTTCAATCTCTTTATTACAAAAAAAATTATTTATAATCCTCAACTTTTAAAATATACTAATCAATTTGAAAGTTTTAGTGATAATTGATTAATGGTTTTGTGGAGTGGAATTAATCGTTAAAGGTAAGAATCTATTCGGTTAATATTTTATACAATTAATTTAACTAGAAATTTTGAAGATCAAACTGAAAGGAATCACTTCGGTAAACCAAGAAGTTTGAGTAGATCAAGTCACTTGTTCTACTCAAAATTATGTTGACCTGAGTGATTCCTTTCTCCTAAAATGTAACAATTTACTTTTTCGCAAAATATTAAATACTAATTGTATTCAACATTCGCAAATTGATTTGGAAGTAATTTGAGTCAACTCCGTGACAACACCAAATTACTTCCCTATTTTAGATGTGTTCCTGGATTGGAAACTGCAGATCATTGAGTACCGCTGTTCAGTGCTTCTTGTTGTTTTGGATGTTCTGTTGAAGTATCGCTTTTGTATGTTTTGTGTTGTGGTGTTGTCACAGCAAATTGTTGCTGTGGAGTTGACTCACAACACTAACAATTACTACATAACGGTGATAGTACTCAACGAATGATTAATTGACACTTCAGCTGTTGAAACTTATTGTTTACTAAAACAGTAGAACTAAAATAGTTTAACTAATACTCAGTAACCCTGCTCAAGAGCAGGGGAACTTTTTCGGGTGTATTTGAAGGTTTAGGTAAGTTTCTATGCCTGTTTTCTTTTTAGAGCATTAACTTTGACAAAAGCTAGGGTTGTTAACCCCAAACAAACCTTAAAATGTTGGGTATGTTGGGTAAGTTGAGAGGGTCTGTTGACCTCTTTCTAACTCTCGTCCTGAANACAAACCTTAAAATGTTGGGTATGTTGGGTAAGTTGAGAGGGTCTGTTGACCTCTTTCTAACTCTCGTCCTGAAAAAGTTTTCACAAACACGGAGAAGTTACCTTCAACAGACTCCGGGTTTGTTCCCTAGGTTTGTTAGTGAATTGGTCGCCTGATGTCAAATTATAGCTACATTATATTCTTTAACAGAAACAAAAAAATTTTTTGGACTTACAGGAAAAACTCATATAGTAGAATTGAAAAATTGGTTACGTAACATACTTTTATTTGCTTAGACAAGGAATGAATCGAAGATACCTATGTACTTATCATGTTTAGAGAAAATGAAAGGCTGTCTATAGCTCCAATACATTGTAATAATATAAAAGACGAATGCGACAAAGGTATGCACCAGAATTCAATTTAGAATAGTCGTAAACCTAAAAAATTGATAATGTGAATTCGCACATTCGCGACAGGCAGCAGTCATAACGGCTTTTACTTAAATTCCTAACTACGATGTTCGTGGTTAAAAGGAAAAACATAAGACAAAATATGATTTGAATCAAAAAGCAATGGCTTTTGCATAAAAAAGCTATTGTACGTTGCATATGAATACTTTAAACGATGCATGTGGCTTTCGTAAACGTTGCTCACCCCATAACACTAAAGGTTCGAATTTTAAACATGATAATCGATTATCATGTATATATTGACTGATTGTCTACAGTTAGCTTATTACTAGTTCAAGTTGAATTTGTTGTGATGTTATTGATCATTGATGCAACTGAAAAATGATTTAGATGACAGCATTATTTCACAGTCGAGCAGGAATAAATTCCAACTAGCACCAATAAT
>NIPM01000212.1:256332-288832 GCA_002738285.1 Holacanthella duospinosa | reverse complement strand
AAGAAATTTTTATTATTTAGAAGTTGTAATATGAAAGAAATGAAGTCCACAGAAAGTTTCACTATCACGAAAGCCGTTGATAGTTGAAATTCAAGTTTAGTTATGAATTCGAATGCTTCACTTGATTTGTTAAAAAGATTAAACGACGCTTGTAAAGGCACTGACCCGGATCAACTTGAAGATTACTTTTGTAATTTCTACTTCAGATAGTTGAATATCCATGTACTGAAATGAAAAGCGAAAATACCGCGTATTGTAAATACTATTTACCAACTTAGTGGGCTTCAATTTGGTTTTAGATGCAAAACAGTCTATTGAGAAAGGGTTGATCAGTTGAATTGCTCAAAAACACTTAAACAGGTACTGTTTAAGAGATTAATCCTGCGTTCTATCCATTCGCTAAAACTATTAGTAATCAAAGCGGTGCTCGTTTTATTCATACTTTACTAACGGGTGCAGCGGAAAAAAGGGACTGATGTAAATTTCATATTTTGATCAAGTNTCGTTTTATTCATACTTTACTAACGGGTGCAGCGGAAAAAAGGGACTGATGTAAATTTCATATTTTGATCAAGTCCCTGCAAATATAAAATTCCGAATGTAATTCCATTCGATAAAGTATAATATTTGCCTTACGGTTCCACTAATGGTTGATAGAGTATGGTCCATTTTCGGCACAGGCGCGCAATAGTTTGCGAACTTTCTCCATACTCCTTCGGACGACTGATATGTCCACTTGTTTCAAGCAATTACTTCACTCTTTTCATTAAAGCAGTAGTGTCAGTGGCTTTCCAACCACCTCTGTACACTAGTTGATCTAAATAACCAAAAAAATCTTCTATTGGACGGGCTTGGGGTAAGTTGGTTGGATTTTCTTCCTTTGGTACAAAATGAACGACTTTCTCTTGGAGAAAGTCAATCACGGATTTCGCGTAAGGAGAAGATGCTTTGTCTGGCCAGAAGATGTAATTGCCGTCCGAATGATATTTTTCGATGAATGGGATGAGTCTCTTTGCAAGACACTGAGTTTTATAAATATTCTGATTAATGGCGAGGCCTGATGGGATGAAGTAAGGAGTACTGATTCCATCCGGTGAAAGTGCAATCCAAATCATAATTTTTTTTTCAAACTTGTGTCTAAATTTTAGTTTTACCTCTGGACTAGTACTCTGCCTGTCTGTGGAGTAATATTTACTGTTTCCAGGAATAAGAGCTTTGCTTAAGGGGAAGTAATGTTCGTCGTCAATGATGAACTTTTTTTTTGAGAATTTCTGCATAATCTTCGGCACTGAGTTTTCACTTTGAGAATTTGCTCTTCCGTGTACTCCGGGGATCGACTTTTCTGAAACATTTGATGTTGGTCTTGTCTTGTAGTGTCCGTAGAATATGTCGATGAGTGCATTTGAATTTTTGTGCTGCGTCCCGTTGACTAATCTTGTCGGTTTCTTCAAAAAGCTTTTCCAGTTTACGGACTTTCTCTTTCGTCGTAATTTTGGGCTTTTTGCCGGAACCAACTTTTTTTTTCCATTGGGATTCCATTTTCAACCCTTTTGGTTATCCTATAAATTGTTTGCTTACGAATATTTTCCAGTTGAAAATGTTTAACAACCTCCAATTTCGTAACACCCGGGTTGGATTCAATCAGTCGTCCTAACGAATTCTAAGAACTTCTTGTTGTGATGCTGTCATTTCCTCAGTGGTATTACTAGGGAAATTAGGAAACCCGTTTTCCACAATACAAAATCCCGCTTACAATTGCTATTGCAATTCACACCGGAAAAAAGCCAGACGATAAAAAATTTTTTACTTTAAAATATTTTTGACAAATATAGNTCCCTTTTTTTCCGCTGCACCCGTTATAATCCCAGGTGTGGGAGTAAACTCTCAGCGACATCACTCTGACTCCCAACACTAATAGTTAAATGTCTTCAAACTTGCAGAAACCTAAGTCAGTCAAGAGTTAAGAGTTTATGTATGTCCGGTGTACTCCACTCAACTATATTAGTTTCTTTATCAATTTTCAAATCGCTGTACGCAGATATGATCTTTTCTTCCGAATTTTGTTAATTTTTCCAATAATAAACATGGAACTAGCGCAAACTTTGTTAATTTTGCTAATCTTTAAACAAAATTTCCAATCTCCCATCTTATGGTTTTTATTCTTCCATATTATAAAATTTGGCTATGCAACTTTCGACTACAAATTAACCAATTTTTTTCATTGCATATACCTTTGGTTTTCATAAAGAAATTTTTCCAAATGTTCTACTAGTTTCAAGAATTTCCAACTTTCATACACATTTTGTAAAGTTACTTCATTATGATGCTGGTAACAAGGGTCCAATTTTTTGGGGAATCAAAACAAAACAATCACAAATTTTCATTTAAAAAATGGAAATGTTGTATAGAAAATTCTTCTATGGACAAATTTGTTAAATCAATAATATTAAAAAAAATTTGAGAAGTTTATACCTAAACAGACAAAACATATATACAGAATAAGAAATAAAGACAAAAAGAATTAGAAAATATATGGAAGCAAAGGACTTAATGAACATCAAGCGAGAAACTAATCAAACCAGCTAATGAGCTTGGTCACACTATTGCAATTCACACCGGAAAAAAGCCAGACGATAAAAAATTTTTTACTTTAAAATATTTTTGACAAATATAGAGATTCATTAGTTTCCAGAATTTAAATTTTTACGAACTGCTCAAATTATTGTCAAATATATTTAGAAATAAACAGCCAACCAACCGATAGTACACATTAGCGCCCATCAAATCATCTTACTGAACCGTCGGTCAAACTTCCGGTAAAATCAAAACTAACGGACTGGAACAACTTTTGTGGCAAGGAAAACTTTCATCATAGTTTCGATTACCCCGTTTTCAAATTTCAGAAGCTATTAATAGAATTGACAATTGAAGAGCTCAGTGCAAGAAATGCACTTGTTGATTTTGAGTTTTCAGAATTCCTAGTTTCCATGGAAGTTCAACCTGGTTATAAGATATTGAGTTTGTGTTGGTCCAATACTTGAATAATATTAATTCTTTGACTAACATTTGAAGAGCATTAATTTCAATCCAATTATATGAAATCCCGCTAAAAACATTTCGAATTTATCTTTAAATAAGGATTTGATTTGAAAAACCGATGAGGGTTTTTTTTTGCTTCTTTTTTTAAAGTAACATATCGACGTAGATTCAAAGTATGTGATTTGCAAATTTTTTTTTGATGATTAGTGGAGATGGTTTCTTCAACTTCGTTGCAAAGTATTTGCCAAACGTTATTATCTACAGTGGACCTCGCCTATAACGAACTTTTAGGGACCAGGAAACTCGGTTCATAACATCCGATGTTTATTATAGCCGAATAATGAACAAATATCAAATTTAAAGTTATGCTCATGACATCCGATGTTTTGACTTTTTTTAGTTCAATTAATTTCTTTTTCTAGATACTGCAGCCTCACAATCCAAATAAACCAAGAACTTACTTGAACAGAAAAAAATGTAGATAAAACTGTGTGGAATATCTTCAGAATTCTGCAATGATTTATTCACGATTTAGAGATGCTGTAACAGTGGATAAAGAATAGTAGATAATTAAAATTTGACAAGTCTTATTTTGTCCACTGCGCCACGGAATAATAGGAGAAACGTTGGTGCAGTGATTCAAAACTTCAATTCTTCATTCATTCACAACGCATTTTATTAAATTGGCATAACTTTTTCAACATAATAGTTCATCTTTCACGATGGTGAAATGAAGGGCTAGACCGCAATATATGGTTCATTACACCCGAGTGTCCATTTTAACCGAGTTCATTAAGACCGAGTTTTTTAATATTAATTTCGCTATTTTTAGGCAGGGACCGGCGGTTCAGGTTCATTATAAACGTGGTTCCATTAAATCCGGGGTCATAATAGGCGAGGTCCACTGTAAGTGGTTATTTTTAGGTTTTATATTTGGGTAAAAAATTATAACATTTAAAATTTTCTTTTTTTTTAATGTACAGAGCACTCAATAAATAAATCGCCAAAAAAGATGCTTCTTCACTATTGCTACTATTTGTCACTATTGTTAATACTCTTTGGCATTATTGCTACTAACTTTTTGCTTCCTCTGGCGGGGTATTTATTGAGCGCACTGTCTATTGATGCAGACTCAGTTAAATACCATCTAAATCTTATTTTATAATTAGCAAGAGTTAANTGTCACCATTGTTAATACTCTTTGGCATTATTGCTACTAACTTTTTGCTTCCTCTGGCGGGGTATTTATTGAGCGCACTGTCTATTGATGCAGACTCAGTTAAATACCATCTAAATCTTATTTTATAATTAGCAAGAGTTAATTTTGCAGTGAAGTTTACTTACAACAGAGTTTCAAAAAAATATGCTGTCCCAAAGTTTAAGATTGTTTCATACTTTCGAATATGAAAAATAAAATAAAAAATTACACCAAAATTATTATTTTCAGAAATCCCAAAGAATACGTGTATATATTATTCTCATTTTAATTTTAATTTTCAGCTCAACCTTAAACGCGACACTTAGCTGCTAACTTATATTTTTGTTGTTTGAAAATTTCATTTTTGTACTTAAGTACTTATAGATAAACTTAAGGTTCCTTGACAAGAGAAACAACGGCCGTTTGTTTTTTAGAGTCGAGAAACCTTGTATAAACGTATAAAAAATATGAAAAAAACAACAACAAAATTCTTGTTGAAACCAGTTAGATATTTTTCAAAAACTAAGTTAGAAACATTAATATTATTCAACTTGCTGGTGCAACACTAGGGAGCCTTCTAGCCATGTTTTACTGATCTCCTCTGGAAACCAGAAATTGTGTAAAATCAAAATCAACGAGTGCATTTCTTGCACTGAGCTCTTCAATTAAAGATTTTTTCCAACTTCGCTTTCTGTGTTGAGCATTGAGTGGTGGGAGCTTCTAACCAGCCGCAAAAGCAGGATAAGAGGGAAACAATTTCTTTGGATTTGGCCATTTCGGTGTATGAATGAAATCAGTATCTCTCTCAATGAACAAGGACTTTCGCAAGGAATCAAAGTTTCCATTATGATAGTTTAGACACTAATGATAGTTGCTTATTTTGAGAAGTAATAGATAAATCTGAATGGGATTTCCATTACCCAATAGCATATGCATCAAGCTTTTGCAAGTGCACCGTGTACCTATAGATTCACAGTTCACATTCTACGTGTGCAGTAGAGGTTTCCATACCCAGTGACGTTTATATGCTCACTAAGGGCTTTTGTATGCGCAGTGCACATAGTAGGTGCTAGTACACGTTTGTATGCACAGTGCACATAACACGTGCTAATTGCACGTTTGTATGCGCAGTGTGCATTATGGTAAAAAGTCGACGTTACATTCGCAGTAATTATTGCATTTGCGCATTGTATGTTTATATGGAAAGTGCTCAGTGGGCGTTTATATACAGTGGAGTATGATAATGTCTGGCAGAGAAAGGAGGGTGGTTCTTTCACTTGATGTGGAAAACGGAAAACTTTAAAATTGAAATTAAAGTTGANACAGTCGACGTTACATTCGCAGTAATTATTGCATTTGCGCATTGTATGTTTATATGGAAAGTGCTCAGTGGGCGTTTATATTATATGCACTATTCACTAGAATCACATCTATGAATTTAGAAGTTAATTCTCATTAATATATTTTTACTCAATATGACCGTTTGGGATTACAGCGCATGATTATCCTCGTGTTCAACGGTTTGCTTAAAAGTCAAAATTTTTATTTTATTTTACAACTAAATTATTTGTTGCCAGTAGCACTTGGATTTTTCCATGAAGCTATTACATGGCACATAGAGCAAAATTTTGATTAAAAATGTGTTTGTTAAAGTACGATTTGTTCAACAGGTACAATTTTATAATTGTTTAGAAGCATATCTTTGGGTTGTGTGAATGAATGTTTTGAAACTTGTCTTTTGTCAGATTTAAAATTTGATTTTGGCGGAGACTAGCTAAGTAGTTACAGAATTGTCCAAATTATTTTAGGAATTGAATTTATTCCTGACCTCATGATGGTAACGTCGGTTAATGCTGCAAGCCACCAAGATGGGAAATTCAACTCGCTTCCTTCTACTTGTGGGTTTTTATCATGAAGATGAAGATCAAGAGGTGAATAACAAGTTGGGAGGAGATGAATTCTATAGTTCATTATGCTATTTAAAGAAAAACACTGGCCAGTGTAACCGAATATCCCAATCAGTATTATTTAATCTCAAGTTTGGCAACGGAGTTTTTTCTGTTACCATTATGGTTTTCAATCATCCCGTTTGCTTTTGAGTGGTGTGCAGCTGTACAAATCATCATATACAATATTTCTTCGCAATATCTGTGAACTGTTTGGAAGTAAAATTAATCCGCTGGTCTGTAAACAGCCTATTTGGTTTACAATGTGTGGAAACCTTGAAATTTTTAGAAGGTTGTGACGGCACTGAGGGAGGCACGTGTGATAATTGGCTAAATATACTGGTTGCGAGTACACAGAAACACTGACTAATTGTTGCATAACTAGTATATCTTGAAGAGTTCCAATTTTTCTGCAAGCAGCAGGTTTTATTTTGAAAATCAATGAAAAAATGAGAACTCTTGAAGGGCATTAGCGATTGCCATTTCAGATGCGAGCAACTCCCGGGGTAGACTTCCAGATTTTCTATCAAGATGCAGTCACGATCCAGCTCATATCCTGTCCATTTCATATCAATATTTTTGTGTCAATTTATAGTTACAGAAATCATTTCAAGATCCCGTCTGTTTCATTTCCATTTCCAAAAAATAAATTGTGGAACTAAAAATGTATTTTTGAATATAGACATGATATCATTTGATATCAATCATCTATGTTCAAGAATTTTTTTAATCCCATACAAATCTGATTCAAGATGTTTTGCACCGATTTTGAATAATTTTTGCTAAAAATTAAAAACGTTTAATTTTTAGGAAAAAAATTTTTTTTAATTTTTAAATTTTTTTTTTTTTTTTTTTTTAAATTAAATTGTAGTAAATTTTATTTCCTACATTAACTATTNTTTTTTTTATTTTTTTTAATTTTTTTTTTTTTTTTTTTTTTTTTTTTTAAATTAAATTGTAGTAAATTTTATTTCCTACATTAACTATTGTATTTAGAAAAGAGAACATTGGAGCTAAAAGAGAATCCAGAGTTCATCCATTCCAAAAAAGTTGAACCAATGTCAACTTTATAAAAATGGAATTTTTTTAACATAATGGAAGCAGTCCATATGCAGGCTGGAAGTATAAATGTGTGTTGAATAAATATTGGAAATGGAATTGACGTAGCCTGGAATTGAAATGGAATGGAAAATTTTCCATGTTGAAGTAAAAATGTAAATTTTTCATTCAAGAAAATGAATCCAGACTGCATGAAACCTGTAAGTCTACAAAATATACGATTCCCTAATACCCCTTTCATTTTGCAGAAGTTTGTTACTATTTACAAACATGAATTTTTCATTTTTCAAATGGTAAATGTTTTGTTTTTACGGTGAGCTTCTCAAATGGTATTGCATTAAGTGCAGTCCGCTGAATAATGTGTGAATAATGAATACTCCATAGAGGACAAAAGTTTTTGGGCAATCGCTGTTTCAAGCATTACAGAGAACAACCTCCGTCAGTTTCCACAGCTTGGGCGTTTGTGACTAATAAAATTCTATTTCAATTCAAAGTTTACATGCAGAAGCAGTGTTAATCGATAATGGTTGCTTTACTTGAAAATAAACAGGAGTTAAAATGGGCGTTCTAACCAACCAACTTCTAAGTAGGTTGCAGGAAAAAATAGTATTTACGGTGACATGAAGCATGCTGAAAGCTCTTGCTTGCAGATTGTCTTTATAATTAATAACGGAATTTAATGGGTGTCTCACTAGAATTAAAAGTTTGGTCATAAAAACTAGAACACCTTGGGAAGATAGCCACTGTACATGGCACCCATCAGGACTGGTTTACCTACTTAGAGTAAAGTTCATTGGATCTATAGATAATTCAAATTACTTTGCAGGTGAAATTCGAACACGAAGAAATGCTGGTTGTCAAATCCGTCAACTATAAATTTCAACCGGGTCCAAATTTGCTTCTGGGCATAATGTCTTTTGGTAACTGTAATCAAGGATTTGCATTTACACGACTCACAGCTCATTTGGATTTCATTACAAAGACAATGGGAGATTGGTATAATGTAAACAATGAATGATTTCAGACAAATAACTATCAAAAGCTAAAGTATGATTGGAAAAGCTAAGTTCGATACAATAAATAAAAAATTTTTGAAACAGAAATTTGTTTATGTTCTGTCTTTTGTTACAAAAACACTTCCCACATAGGAATTATGCATAAATAAAGTGAGGATAACAATTCTAAATGATGCTGATGCCCTAATGTCACTGGAGGCATGATGCAGCAATTTAAGACGGAAAGTCAGCCTGTAGGTCATTCATCGCGATTCAAAAACTTCACAACATTAGCAATAAAAATTTTTTAACCCATTTGGAAATACAATTGTACGAGAGTCCTAATCTCTATTTGTATAAGGTGGCAAGTAACCACCAAATTTACCTGCGTATTAATTTGGAGCCGAATTATGTTTTAGAAAATCGGAAANACCTGCGTATTAATTTGGAGCCGAATTATGTTTTAGAAAATCGGAAAAAATTTTCCATAATTTGCCCAGAAGTATTTTTTGGAAAAATTGCGTAACTCTTTTCAAACAAAATTATCTCATCTACGTCAGCATCATGCGCATATTTTGTTTCAGTATAATGCCAAATTTTGTTGCTATTTAGTTTGACCATACAATTTGTTTTTTAAGTAAATGTCAAAAATATTTTCAAAATAAACTAATACTTCATACAGTCTCCATTCTTAAACAGTACAAGAAAAATACCATATTCGGTTACAGGTTAATTGTCTCCGAATAAGTGCTCGTTATTCTTTCAACTAAATCAGTGATCATTTAGAAGTCAAAGGTTGTGACCATCCCTCTCTAATGATTTCTCATCGCATATCCAATTGCAATTATTTCCTTTACCAGTCCTAATTATTATCAAGTTTTCTATCACTCTATTGGCTTCTTCTGGTGCATTGTACCGATAGCTCTTGATTCTATTCACAACTAAAGAATAATCTACGATTTTGTTTTTTGATGTAAAAAAAAATGGACAAACTTAGTCTGTTTATCTTATTTACCCAAAAACATTTTCAAGAATTCATTATTTATTTTTCGACTTTTTATGCCAATTTTTATTTTGTAATAATTTAAAAAAGAAGTTCAGTTGCTTGTTGCATGCTAAGCAACACAAGATTATTAATGTATTATTAATGTTTTTAACTGAACTCGAAAAATCCTGAACTTTCGGACGNACTAAGCAACACAAGATTATTAATGTATTATTAATGTTTTTAACTGAACTCGAAAAATCCTGAACTTTCGGACGCCCATCAATCAGTAGCCCAGGATTTGCATAGAGTTCCAATGATTTTTAATATACATTTCGCGATATAAAATATTAGCATAATTATTTCGATGTTTTGAAAGAAAAAATTCATGAGATTTTAGGTAGGAAATTTAAAACCGATAATAACTTGTCTTTGGCAGTTCAGTTTTTTCAAACTCTCACTTTAAGTGTTTTCGAATATTGGAATATCAGGTAGATCCCATAAATAATTTCAACCAAGACTGTAACACATGCTGCTATACTTTGAAAAAATACAAAACTCAAAATTGTAAAATACAGTTCGCGTCAACAATAAATTTTGTCATATTTACGCAAATTTTCAGCATAATTTGTCAACAGTACAGTTTTTAATGAAGAAATACAAGAAATGATCTTGTTCGAGCGTTTTACTATGAAATGTTTATACAATTGCATTACAATTTACTTCCCAGAATCTTAGATTTCAGTTGTAATTTTTTTTTCAAAAATGACTACTTTTCTCAAAATATGTAAAAAACTGATGCAGTAGATAAAACTGACGAGTAATATTGAATATGACTTTTAAGTTCTAAACTTAATCTGTCCATCAATGCCAAAGATAAAGCATGGCTTTGCACTTGTTCAATTCAATCAATTAAAAAAAAATTATTTTTTAAGTCCCAAGACTATTTGAATAACATAACGCATATGTGTTGAATTTTTGGATTGCAACTTCTCTGAATATTTATTAACTATTCGTAAATATTATATAAAATGAATATTTATGCAAACTGTTTTGGAGCTGTGTGTAAATAAAAACAAATATTTCAACATTTGATTGTGAATATTTTGTTTTCCTCCAGTAATCAATCGAACGTCTAAAACATAACAAGATAATACTCCATCCAGTTCTTTTGTTTAAGATTCTATGAACTCTACAAATTTTGACATAAGAAGTAGATCGGATAACTGCTAGCTATTTCCCTCATATTAACCGCTGTTGCATGGAAAGTGTGGAGAGTTGTTAACAACAACTATCCATCGTTGTCCGACATCTCAGACCGACCTGTAACAGTGAATGAATTGAATTTTTGAATCATTCGCTTTATCTTAACGATAGTCATGACACCTTCAAGTTTGAAGTTCTGAGGAATGTTATCAGAGTATTCCTTATACTCCAATTCCCTAAGAGAATATTCAGAATGTACGTGCGTCTAAAACGCACGAAGTCTCAACGCATGCATTAGAAGTTGCATCTCAAAAAATCAGCGTCAACCCATGCGTTATGATGCACTTGAGTTCCCAATGTAAGCACTTCTACATATGAGGTTTTAGGGAGGAGCTTATTTTTACACTTTATTGTTGAGAACAGGCAAGGTTTTTGGAAAGTCTTGATTTATACTTTGTATATAAAATAACAAAGTTAAAACTTAAATTATCTCAAGAAATATTTAATTTAATTTTTTCAAACTAAAAATCATGAACAGTGGAAAAAATTAAAAATAATGCTACTACTTGTAGCAGCTTCTTCGTGTGAAGAAGCTAATCAAACTACCAGAAGATTCTGGGCAAGACCGTTTCTGAGAAAAATAAAGAAGTGTGGGGACCACTCTACACTTAATAGGTTTAAAAACCGATACAATTAAAGACTGCTAAACAAGTTGAACGCCGCTTGTATTTATATTGGAACAATTATTGATCCCAAACAAATTCATAATGCTTTGTACTGCGTTTCACATGTGCATTTATGTTCAGAATCTAAGGATTATCAGGTCAAAGCAGAAGTAATAAACTTATTTTGCTAAAAGAATAGGAAGATAATTTTGATATTGTTAGGATTTGGTGTAAATCGACCACTCACCTTTAATTGAGATGAACGAAATTCACAGATTCCCACACTATTGGCTTAATTTTAACTAACTAAAATAAACAAATGAAACAAATATTAAAAAAAAAACTTTTAATTTTAATTTATTTTAAATTTGTGGTTTTCCCACAAATTTATTTTTTTAAAGAGAACTTGAGCAGTCAGGTTTATGTTTGTTTCTCAACTGTCAGCATTTGAAATTTTAATAATTCAATTATTGTTTTAAAAAAAAAGTTCAAAAAAAATAATCACATCCCTATTCAATACACCAACACTGGAAATTAATAAATTAGATTTTATTTATTTAATAAATTCTAAAACTCTAAATCTTTGGACAATAATTTTTCCTTCCAATTTCGTTATTGGTCTAACCAATTCTTACTTAAGACCTAGTTTTAGCTACTTAAACTAGTCCTAGAATTGGATTGATCTTTCTGGTATAAAATTCTGGGTTTTTATACCCCTAGTCACTAACGTGTTTCGTGCAGAATATTCTATTATTACTTTATAATAATAGTCTAATAATAAAGTTTAATTTAAACTAACTACTAATTACAACAAAACAAAAAGGTAAGTAATCTGCATAAATTATCTATAAATAATTTATAAAGAAGAGAGAAAAAAAACTAACTATAGTTTACTTTAACAAAGAAAAACTAACTATAGTTTTGAAATTAGAAATAGTCACAATATATAAGGTGCCAGACGAATTTTAAATTTATGATAAGAAAAAAACAGCCATTCCTCACAAAATACTCTGAGCTTTTAGACAATTTTAATTATAAACATAATACTCCTCGCTCCCTTCTCAGCTTAATATATTCAATTATCAAAATATTACAGATATGGCCATTTCTAATGGGCGAATATACATAGTTTACTAGCTTACTGTGTAATAAAAAAGGCAACAAAAAATATTTTACATTTTGTAATGGCCTTAAGAGTATATCCCACATTACTTTAAAACAAATATTTTAAATATTATCGTTATATCGCCACAAAAGCAAATAAAATTTTATTGGTATTGATTCACTGCATTGCATTCAAAATTCTTAATTAGCATTTGGAATAAATCCATTTCTCAGAATGAAAGTCAATCGCATTCATTTAAATTAAAAATAAAGTTCGATTAATAATTACGCGAATTATTTTCAGTATATAATAGTATATTTGGTCTCTTTTGTTGATTGTTAAAATAAGAATACGTTATTGTGTTTTCTTTCGAGCATATGTGATGGTCATTGAATTTGCATCCATCTGGCCTAAAGTTATTGACTTGGTTTTCTTTTAATTCCACAAGCGAATCTCTTCTATTCTCACTGAGATTAGAGTTTTTCGATCGTACAAAGCTCAATATGTTGTTTTAAAATTTATAACTTCGGGTTTCACTTGTACTTTCCAAAGTCCACTTTATGCTTCGGATTTTTTTTCGTCAAATTGGAAGCTGATAGTCCCCAACAAATTTAATATTTCATGTTGCTCCAGTTTAATTTCTGGCATTCATACAATCATAAAATAGAGTTTCTATAAGGCAGAATTTGAATATTGCTCGTTCCATCCCGATAATAATAGAGGAATTTAAATATTAGGTTTAGGTCTGGACCGACCTAATTTTTCTCGACTTTCACACTCTCGNCAAAGCTCAATATGTTGTTTTAAAATTTATAACTTCGGGTTTCACTTGTACTTTCCAAAGTCCACTTTATGCTTTATTTTTTTTCGTCAAATTGGAAGCTGATAGTCCCCAACAAATTTAATATTTCATGTTGCTCCAGTTTAATTTCTGGCATTCATACAATCATAAAATAGAGTTTCTATAAGGCAGAATTTGAATATTGCTCGTTCCATCCCGATAATAATAGAGGAATTTAAATATTAGGTTTAGGTCTGGACCGACCTAATTTTTCTCGACTTTCACACTCTCGGTTTGAGTCTGAGTTTGTTGTAACTTAAGTGGCTAAAATATTAAGTCCAGACCAACATTTGGCTTGATTGGTTGGATGCTTAGATTAACCACCAGTAAAATTTAAGAAAACTAGTTACGATTTTAATACTTTAGATGACCAATTTCCTAAACTTCCGGTTTCATAAAAATGATATGCTAAAATTATGAGAATGTTTAAATGTAAATTAGCATCCACAGAAAATGGATTAACCGACTGTTCCTACCTAAACAGCCAGATCGTACTTTCGATTTTTTTCGAAATTCAACCTTTTTTAGACCCAATACTTAATTAATTACTAAAAACATTACGTAATTTACAATTAAAACTAAAACAAATGAAACTAATGCTTATAAACTGAAGAAAAAAAAAAAAAAAAAAACTCTTGGTTTGGACTTAATCTCAGACATAAAGTGAGAGGGAATTAGGTCTGGAATTAAGTCTTTGAAAGACGGACTAAGTCTTGAGGAAGGAGAATGTCCTTCTACGTCAGATATTTCTGGCGCGAAACTCATAATTAGGTCTGGTACAGACCTAAACTTAATATTTAANAAAAAAAAAAAAAAAAAAACTCTTGGTTTGGACTTAATCTCAGACCTAAAGTGAGAGGGTATTAGGTCTGGAATTAAGTCTTTGAAAGACGGACTAAGTCTTGAGGAAGGAGAAAGTCCTTCTACGTCAGATATTTCTGGCGCGAAACTCATAATTAGGTCTGGTACAGACCTAAACTTAATATTTAAATTCCTCTAATGTCATCAAACAGTTATAACTAATGCGAACATCGAGAGTATCCTAGTTGATCCAACCAAGAAAAGCGTTGAAAAAAATTTTGCAATAGAAAATTTATTACTCCACATTTTTATCTCTAAAGTACATCGTTTGTCGTTCTAGATATTTTCGGATAAATACTCAGGATCTAAGGGAGTGGAACGTTTTAAGTAAGAGAGTATGCACATTCACTTTTAACTCCGTGGAAATCGCCGTTGTTTTTTTTAGTCCGGATGATCCGAATCTTATACATTTTTTAGATATTTATACTTTTAGATTCCAGACATGTTAAGAGAGGTTCCAGAGTACTACTTTGAAACATTTAGAATGGTAACATTAGAATGGTAGCATGGTGCTACAAATGAGACCAAATATACTATTCAGTACCTGTTCCCATGTGCGCACCTTTAGAGGCATGCGAATTTCGCTTCATCGCATCAATTGATGCGATGATGCGTCTATTAGAAATAAGCACTAACAATTTACATTTGAAGAATTTGACTCCTCAATCGTATCATCCGCAGTTAAAAAACATACACTATCTGCCGAATCATCCGCAGGTAAACCATGACGTTAAAATCGCTCCTTTGGACTAAAAAAAAGCAACATTCAAATTCTGCCTTATAGAAACTCTATTTTATGATTGTATGAATGCCAGAAATTAAACTGGAGCAACATGTAATATTAAATTTGTTGGGGACTATCAGCTTCCCATTTGACGAAAAACAATCCGAAGCATAAAGTGGACTTTGGAAAGTACAAGTGAAACCCGGAGTTATAAATTTTAAAACAACATATTGAGCTTTGTACGATCGAAGAACTCTAATCTCAGTGAGAATAGAAGAGATTCGCCTGTGGAATTAAAAGAAAACCAAGTCAATAACTTTCTGGGAATTGTGTGATTGATGGAGATGAGGATGGTGAGAGCAGGTTCTTAAATCCTGAAGGATGAGCTTCCTTTGGTGATCCCTACCTTGACCTCTGGGTCTGACCCCTGACCTTACACTTTCTTCTTTAATTAATTTAAATAATTAAACAAAATATCCAAAAACTTTCCAATTTTTCCAATTAACAGAGGATGTCTTNTCTTTAATTAATTTAAATAATTAAACAAAATATCCAAAAACTTTCCAATTTTTCCAATTAACAGAGGATGTCTTAATCTCTGTTTTTCAAATTACAACTGAGCGGATCACGCTCAAAACACAACTTTTTCTCATAATTTTTCATTNTCTTTAATTAATTTAAATAATTAAACAAAATATCCAAAAACTTTCCAATTTTTCCAATTAACAGAGGATGTCTTTTAATCTCTGTTTTTCAAATTACAACTGAGCGGATCACGCTCAAAACACAACTTTTTCTCATAATTTTTCATTTNTTAATCTCTGTTTTTCAAATTACAACTGAGCGGATCACGCTCAAAACACAACTTTTTCTCATAATTTTTCATTTTGGGGTTCAGCCCCACTAACTACTACTACTACTATTATTATTATTATTAAGTTTAAGGCTCTAACATATGGGGAGGGCATAATTAAATTGAAAGATAAAAGAAGCTTCAAGAGTCAGCTGGGTCTCCTCGCGGGATAAGGTTGACTTTTTGAATTTAAATTTGGGTCTGACAGAGGGTTTCTCCGACAACTTTAGGCCAGATGGATGCAAATTCAATGACCATCATATGCTCGAAAGAAAACACAATAACGTATTCTTATTTTAACAATCAACAAATGAGACCAACTATACTATTATATACTGAAAATAATTCGCGTAATTATTAATCGAACTTTATTTTTAATTTAAATGAATGCGATTTACTTTCATTCTGAGAAATGGATTTATTCCAAATGCTAATTAAGAATTATGAATGCAATGCAGTGAATCAATACCAATAAAATTTTATTTGCTTTTGTGGCGATATAACGATAATATTTAAAATATTTGTTTTAAAGTAATGTGGGATATACTCTTAAGGCCATTACGAAATGTAAAATATTTTTTGTTGTCTTTTTTTTATTACACAGTATGAGTCAGCTAGTAAACTATGTATATTCGCCCATTAGAAATGGCCGTATCTGTAATATTTTGATAATTGAATATATTAAGCTGAGAAGGGGGCGGGGAGTATTAAGTCCATACTTGGATTTTAGCAGTCATGTAGAAAAAAAAAGAAATATAAAAAACAAATACCAGCGACAACAAAATCCAATAATATTCACGATAACTGCAATTCATATGACACGGATCAATTTACGGATTATTGAACGGCAGAAAATACATAATTAATTCACTTCACACAATATTTATTGACAAAATTGTCTAAAAGCTCAGAGTATTTTGTGAGGAATGGCTGTTTTTTTCTTATCATAAATTTAAAATTCGTCTGGCACCTTATATATCAAAATTATCTTCCTATTCTTTTAGCAAAATATGTTTATTACTTCTGCTTTGACCTGATAATCCTTAGATTCAGAGCATAAATGCACATGTGAAACGCAGTACAAAGCATTATGAATTTGTTTGGGATCAATAATTGTTCCAATATAAATGCAAGCGGCTTTCAACTTGTTTAGCAGTCTTTAATTGTATCGGTTCTTAAACCTACTAAGTGTATAGTGACCTTATTAAAGATTTTTCGTAATTAAAATCTAGGCATATCAAGATAAACTTTTAGTAAGTAAGAAGATAACAATCAGTTACCTCGCCAACCAGCCTTGGAAATAATTTATGCACTAAAAATTTTAGAAACTTTAGCTGATTGCTTACATTTTATATATTCTTTTTGCTGAATATTTAATTAACAGACTTCTTCCACAAAGAAATGCAATTGGTGTCTACAACCCTCGGAAGTTGGATGCAGACTTCGTTTAATTGCTTTCCAAATTTCTGTAATTATGAATGTTGCACTACCTCTCAAACTACCGAATTTGGAATTCAACCAGAAATGTGAATAAATAAATTAAATGTTATAAGTATGACCAATCGTCTAATTTATTAGTCTAAAAACTGAGTGCAGTAAAATGTTGAGACCGTCGATATTATTGGGAATAGTATTAGCAATGTACTTTTATCATTTAATTTTCTTACAATGTGTGGCAGCGTCAATTACCTTAAAACCAAAACATTTCCAGGCAGACGATTATGATAGTGCAGCAAAGTTATCAAATCCACAATCCCAACAGAAACCAGGTATGTGAAAGTACTAATCAAAGGAGTTAAAACAGTAATGTAAAGTTTAAATGTTTCATAAGATTCCGACCAGCTAACGCTTTGTGGTAGCAACGAAATTGGTCTAAAAGAAGGTACACATGGAGTAATTGAAAGTCCAAACTATCCTAACAAATATCCTCCTGGAATTGTTTGCGAATGGAGTCTAAAGGTACTTTTCTAAATTTGCCTTAATAAACAAATTTAAAAATGGAAATTTTTTGTGCAAACTTCTGACTACTACTTGTTCCAGGCGGAACCTGGTATAGGTATCCATGCAGCAGTTTTTGATCTGAAAACTTACAGTGATCCATTGGGGGATGTATCGGATTCTCTACATGTGTCACTAGTTGGGAGATGGAATGATAGTCAAAGGTGATAGAAAAGTTAACAAAAATTTTAAACTAACATAACTTATAACAGAACATTAATTTTGTAGCTTTTGCATTAGATTGAGATGGTATAAGATAAACCGGTAACAGAAAGAAGGCTTCGCCTAGCCTTTTTACCGCCATGTAATTTATTAGAAAAATACTTCAAGAAAATTAAACCAAGGCATTTCAAAATTTACGTATTTTGAATAATGAAAGGCTGGAACAGGTGTCTCAGTTTATTTATACTTATAATATAATTTTGTTGAGTCAATTATCCTGAATTACTTCAGAAAATGCGATCAAAATGGCGTATCAAGAAACGTTTTCATCATACCAATGTTAAAAATGAGTTTGGAGATCTGGGATAAACATATGCAGTAATATTTAAGATAAGCACCATAAGCCCTTACTAGTGTTGATTATGACTCCGACTCCGCAGTCAGAGTCNAAGATAAGCACCATAAGCCCTTACTAGTGTTGATTATGACTCCGACTCCGCAGTCAGAGTCGGAGTCGACTCTCGACTCCGACTCCGGAGTTGACTCCCAATTTTTTGGGAGTCGGAGTCGGCGACTCCGGAGTCATTCATGTTCATTTGGGAGTCGGAGTCGCGACTCCGGAGTCGACTCTTCAGAGCCGCGGAGTCGACTCCTCGTGTGAAAAAGGGATGAGAAAAATAATGGTTGAGATTGCACAGAAAGACACTACTCACACTACTTCTGTTGGTTACGCAATCCTGTTTGTGTTTCAGTTTCGACCAAAAGCTCGGCGTTTGGGTATGGGCTCTCCTTGGGCTGTTTTAAACAGCTCGATTGGCTCTGATCGGGCTATTTGAAAATCCCTGGTTGGGCTCTGCTGGAGCTCTGCCCGGGCTCTTTAAAAAAATTCTTTGGGTTCTGGTGGGGCTCCGGCTCTTTTGAAAATTTTCCATGGGCTTTGATCAGACGCGTTTGAAATTATTTTTCGAGAACTGTTCAGGCTCTTTTGGAATATGTAAACGTATCTCGCGCATATAAAATGCTCACTGCACAAATACAATGCATACTGCCCATACACAATACGAGCTAAATCACGTAGTTATACTAATTGAAACTTTGAAAAAATATATAACTTACAATTACAAGGGATACAATGAAAATAATATAATCAAAACCTATTTGCCTATTAAACTATTGATGGAAGTGATTTTTCAACTGGAAGTCTAACTCAGACTTCCAAATTCCAATTTCTCCAAACAAACAAGTCAACAAACTATTTGGCCCCTCTGTCTTAATAGCCGTAACTAAGTGTTCAATACTCTGAGATTATCACACCTATCTATATTTATTTCAAAATAGTTATTTTACAAACAATTGTTTATATACCTTGTTTAGTCTAATTTTATTTTAAAATTTATTTATTGATATCCCGAACGGGAATTCTCGTGGTTACCTCGGGAAACCATTTCCCGAAATTCCCGAAATTTCCCGTTTTCCTTTTCGGGATTTGCAATCTCTAATTCAGATCCTCATTGATATTTCGAAACAATGAAAATAGGTCATTTTTAATGCGTCAAAAAGTAAATAGTTTCATTACATAAATTATTGTTTTAAGTGCTTATTTACAGATTGAAATTGGCAATTGAGTAGATTATTTTCACAATAGGAAAGTCGTTCGTGTGGATATTAATAATAGAGTCAGCAATGGAGTAAATTTAAAGGATGTATATACCTAAACCTATTGCCGTAATAATCAACAATATTTTCAGAACAGCAATTCATGGTTAGCCTAACTCTTTTTCACAAGTGAAATTCACTGTTGAAAACAAGTCAAAATTAATAACTTGACTGGCAAAACATTACTTGTTTTCAATTTTCAAAACCAATACAACAGAATATTGGCAAAATCTGCGCCTGGTTTAATCTTACTTGTAAGCAAATTTATAGGCTACTTTCACCTATGTTGGAGAAACTTGGTGAAAAGAAGTGGGAAAGAGTTTGGCTAACCTTTTATATGTTAAATATGTAGGAAATAAACTTAAGTTATTTACATGATGAGCTTATGCAGTAATAGTTAATTATGGAAGAGTTTGATTGAATTTTTTTTATTTTTCTACCAGTGTTGATCGGATTGTTGTGAATTTATATAATTTCTTGTCCAAATTTTGTGCAGGAATGGTTATAGCTAACATGAGAAACATTTCACTTCTATCAATTCGAAATTTTATACATTCAGCCGAAACGAAATCTTTTCATTATAATCTAAATCCATTTGAAGACAGGAACTTGTCATAAAGTTAAAAAACCACAGCAAGCTTCATAGAATGGGAACTGTGTAATTGAGCACCCCAAGGGTGTATTACAGGAAGTTGATATATTAAATTTCATAAGGAGGCTGCGAAACTAATTCATTGCATAAAATTAGCAAACGTGCACAACCGAAATATAAGCAGCATATTCAATGTTATACAAAGTTTATTAAAAATAATTATTCTACTTAGATTGACTATTGACATTCGTGAAATAAANATATTCAATGTTATACAAAGTTTATTAAAAATAATTATTCTACTTAGATTGACTATTGACATTCGTGAAATAAATAAAAAATTCTTAACACACGTTTACTACGTGTACCTAAGCTGTTTATAAAGAAATGCTTAATCTAATATATGATTTTGATGACAAATTATTAGAACGGCGCATCTTCTGNATATTCAATGTTATACAAAGTTTATTAAAAATAATTATTCTACTTAGATTGACTATTGACATTCGTGAAATAAAAAAAAAAATTCTTAATACACGTTTACTACGTGTACCAAAGCTGTTTATAAAGAAATGCTTAATCTAATATATGATTTTGATGACAAATTATTAGAACGGCGCATCTTCTGTACCACCAAATTGTGAAGAAATTAACACGAAAAATAGTAAAAAATATTTTATAAGAAAATNGTACCACCAAATTGTGAAGAAATTAACACGAAAAATAGTAAAAAATATTTTATAAGAAAATGAAAATATAAAATTCTACATCTGTTGGTATTCTTCCTACCCAAAACGAAAATACAGTATTAATGTTAAGTTTAATGTTGTACTTCTGCTGCTATATTCCTTCACCGATATTGTAATAACTCATAGGTTTATGACCTTAAGAGTTACCAACGCTAAATTTATAACATTGATCTTCGACTGTAGTGTAATAAACAGTATGCGTATTAATTCTGAATTATTTTTATGATGAATTAGTTTTCAAATTGTAGATATGCAGGAGATCTGACTGCAGCTACACCGTTTCCTCTTANTATTTTTATGATGAATTAGTTTTCAAATTGTAGATATGCAGGAGATCTGACTGCAGCTACACCGTTTCCTCTTAGGAAATGAGCTTTTGATTAGATTTAAGTCATCAATAAATGGCGGAAACTCACGAGGCTTTCGAATTGGATACNAAGGAAATGAGCTTTTGATTAGATTTAAGTCATCAATAAATGGCGGAAACTCACGAGGCTTTCGAATTGGATACTTCGTAACACTCACAATTCAAATTTTCTTGATTTGAGATTGGATGACATGTTTTCATTTAATAAATTAAAGGTAACAAGAGCAAAACCTGGAGCAGCAGAACCAGCGAATCAAGTTGTTGCGAGTAAATACACTAAATCTTATTTCTATAATTCCTTAACAGTGTGTATATTTTTTCGTAGTAACGTGCAACTATCATTATGCACCTGTACCAGCAATTTTTCCGGATAAAGGAGAAGCAATTCGGGAACACGTCNTAACGTGCAACTATCATTATGCACCTGTACCAGCAATTTTTCCGGATAAAGGAGAAGCAATTCGGGAACACGTCGAAACTATAAACGCTTTAAAAGATATTAAGCGTCATAATCCAATTCCGTTTCTTGTTGCACTAATTTTGGATGAAAGTCAATTTTGTTCTGGAAGTCTCATTAGCCGAAATCACATATTGACTACAGCTCACTGTGTCAATGGGTAAGTAATCACTGTCATCCTTCAATTACATTTCGAAATTAATATCATTTTGCGGCCAACAGTCGTTGCTTCTGTAGGTACTAAGTTTTTTGGAATTCATGTTCGACGCGTATTTCATTCCATGCAGTTAGAATATACGTTTAGATAATACAGTTTGTTATCTATTACAGTTTACTCAGCCTAAACTCGAAGCTAGACAAAAGTGCTGGAGGTACCATAATATTCGAGTAGAAATACTTACTGCTCTATTTCAAATGAAGACTAAGTTAATGCAACTCAATACCAGTTAATCTGGTTTTGAGTATTCTATCGCTCTTGGATTCGTTAACTAAGGCACTGTTGTATTTGCTCTTAGGTAAACATTAATTTGGAACATACTGTATGTATTACAGTCTTTCTTTCAATATATCGCACAATCTTACTGAAGGAGGAACTCGTCTTTTCTAATAATAATTTTCCAACTTCTCAACGCTTCTAGCAAGGCAGGAACAAAAATGTATCTTGATTTTCTTCCTCTAGTATTTTTGAGATGTGCAACTTGAAAAGTGTTTACAAAAAATTCCATGTTCGAACCTATTTTCCGTCGATTCGACGATGAATTTCTATTTGCGCAAAGTGTGTGTATGATTGTGAAAAGGGTATTTTTGGTGAAATGGTAAAATCTCACGAATACTTACGGCTAGCAGATACTTAGAGACATGGAGAAAGAAATAGGGCTATTTGGCGAAGAGCTTTTTAAACATCAACAAAGTGCCTAAGCATAAGCAGGAATTATGTTTTTTTTTGTTGAACTTTTGAAGTACTTCAAGTAAAATTTTTAATCCTACCCATATTAATACTCGTACCAATTTTATTCAATGAAACTTAAAACAAGCACTAGTTTGTTAAGATACACGAAAATGACATAAATATTTCTCGCGTTTTCACAGATAAAAACAACCATAGCCAGCATTCTCCGACTTGTCTACGCTTAGTAAACCATAGAGCAACATACGTAGCAAGCTATTTCATGAAAGTAGTAGAATATACACGACTTTGCGAATCGAGCATCGAATCAGAATTGATAGTATAAACCGTTATCTCATGTTATAAGGAAATGGAAGCTAAGTTATTCAATTTTTGAAGTTGAGGGATGGAATGTGAGGCGATTTTGTATCAACTACAAAAGTTGGACGCTGTTGAACAAGAATCGTGTACGCATTGAGCTTGGAGGTTCCGTTGTATAATTTGAAACACAGGATGAGTAACCATATCCGTTGAGGTAGTGTGCAGTGCCGTTTAGATTAACAGAATTAATAAAAGCTGAATGCTACCTCATGTATTCGGCATCAACCTTTTGTATCTGAAGCAACGATTTATGCCTCAACTATCATTGGTAGGATCCCCCAACTTCATACGATATATGTCAGTTGGCAACGGTTGAAGCTTCAGCTATACCGTTGAATCCATAGAAGAAAGCGCCTGATACTTTTTTTTTATGTTTAACCCGGCAGTTTAGATTTTCACTATTTAGTTTGATATATGGCTGCTTTTCGAAAATGGCAATTATTCTATTTGTNATTTTCACTATTTAGTTTGATATATGGCTGCTTTTCGAAAATGGCAATTATTCTATTTGTTGAATCAATCACAAAAGTTATTGTGGTTTTGAGACGCCTAACTACTGCCACCATAAAAATAATGCAAAATTTGTTTCTAACTATTTATTTGCAGTACAATAAATAGACAGTTTCTTCTACGGCGTTATTGACTTACAATTTCCTATGGTGGTTTTCTCACTATGTCACTCCTCCTTATTCTACATTGAACTGAATGGTTTATGATTTCAAAATACGTAAAAATGTAAATCGGAAATCAGGAGTCGTACACTAAAGGAGACTTTACTTTCTCAATTTGATGACTAATCCTTAGCGNTTGAATCAATCACAAAAGTTATTGTGGTTTTGAGACGCCTAACTACTGCCACCATAAAAATAATGCAAAATTTGATTCTAACTATTTATTTGCAGTACAATAAATAGACAGTTTCTTCTACGGCGTTATTGACTTACAATTTCCTATGGTAGTTTTCTCACTATGTCACTCCACCTTATTCTACATTGAACTGAATGGTTTATGATTTCAAAATACGTAAATATGTAAATCGGAAATCAGGAGTCGTACACTAAAGGAGACTTTACTTTCTCAATTTGATGACTAATCCTTAGCGTTAACCGATCCAATTTTTAATTAAATGTAGAGTTGAACAGATACATATGGTGTTTGGAACTTCGGATTTAAATATTCAGGATGCAGGTGTTCAATGGAGAAAGGTTAATGCNCAGATACATATGGTGTTTGGAACTTCGGATTTAAATATTCAGGATGCAGGTGTTCAATGGAGAAAGGTTAATGCAACTAATGTGATCTCACATCCCAAATTTAACCCAAAACTCGGAACAAATGATATTGCTATCATTACTGTACTACAGCCAGTGGAATTTAATCGTATGTACAATTTGAATTATTCTTGGTTAATAAAAAACAACACTACTTTTCAAAGTTTTGTTTATAGAATTTGTTCGAGCAGCTAGACTACCAACCTGGAAGATGCTAACTTCATCATTGAGCGGTTTTGATGTTGAACTGAGTGGTTGGGGCGAAAATGGTATAAATATTATAGTCAGTTCTTAGTTTTTAAGATAATGTTTGAATATGGACGAATTCATACCATTCCTTGTAGCCGAAATTATCTGTGGTTAATCAGCTCAAGCTGAGCTGTATGTAGTGCACGCATACAAATTTTCGCTCAGAATTGGCGCAACAACTCTAACAGTTACTGATATACTCATATTAAGTTTAAAAAAGAAAGGAATTGGAGAAGAGAATCAAGTAAGAATTAGAAATATTACAAGTATTATCTCACATAAATAATTTCCGTTGCCGGATATCCAATATCCGGAAATCAAAACACGCCGGATATCCGATATCCGGCAATCAAAAAACGCCTAATGTCAGGTATACTGCAATCAAAAAACGACGGATATCAGATATCAGGCAATCAAAAAACGCCGGATATTAGGTATCTGGTAATTAAAAAACGTAAGATATTCGATATCCGGTACCCAAAAAACGCCGGATATCAGATATACGGCAATCTAAACACGCCAGATATCTCATATCCGGCAATCAAAAAACGCCAGATATCTGATATCCGGCAATCAAAAAACGCCGGATATCCGATATCCGGCAATCATAACACGGCGGATATTCGATATCCGAGAATCAAAAAACGCCGGATATAATATACCCTGCAAACAAAAACGCCGGATATCTGCTAGATATGCTATCCGCAACATCCATAATTACATACATGCATACATTGCATGACTACATACATGCATACATACTTATATCTCAAAAAAATACAACAGCGATGACACTGTTGGAAATATTTCCTTTCGCGTGGCTCTTCAGGGTTATCAAATTCAGTGTATGGAAATATTTCCATTCGTGCGGGAGGGTATATAACCATTCTGTAATGGTATGTGCCGTGTTAAAGAGGAATTGGTGAATATATTTGATAAATGTCTCCTTGCCGGCTTTCGACTCCATTCGCGATATGTACATTTGCTTCTTTATGCGGACGATCTGCTTCTCGTTGCTCAGTCACGAGAACTCCTCCAACAGAAGTTGAATCTCACTGCTAACTTCTTTCACGTACGAGGTCTCCAGGTCAATTTTTTTTAACAAAAGTATTTGTAATACGGCGTTCTGGAAAGTTGAGAAAAGAAGACAAGTTCGCTAGGAGAAGTAACTCAGTACAAACTATGAAATCTTATATGTACCTGGGGATAATTTTCCAATCGAATGGGTCGTTCAACCTCCAATCTTAATCCGCTATTGTGAAAGCTATTGCGGCGCAAACCACTGCATTTCGCACACTAGGCAGGATGAAAACCTTAAAACTTTTTCAGTAATTTTAACACTCATAATTTTATTTTATTTAAATTTACTTATTTTCGTAATATCATTGATAGGGCAATAGCCAACGTCAAATAAACTTATTGATTGATTCATTGATTATATTTTGACTAATCATAATAATGAATTAGTAATCTGTAATCATACTTGATTCAAATCTGATTATAATTTCTAATATTGAGTTTTTCCAAATATTATAAACATCGTTGACATACAGACAGACAAAACGGTTTTCGCATAAACACTTCGCAACTAAGCTGCATAAGAGAAAAACTGGTTTCCTTGGTTAAAGTAGAAAACATTAGAAAAATTCTGATCAAACTCATAAAGCACTGATTTTTGCGTCAAAACTGTTTCTGGTTACTCAGTAATCGCATTTGGTTACTGCGCACGATGCAAGTTAGTTTTAATAAACTTTGTGAATCCCAAAACTCTAGAGGTCCGAAATTTAAACCTACTATTATCGACTGATTGTCATATTGGTGTTTTTCTAATTTATTTATTTTGATACAACTGCTCAATTATTCAGATGGCAGCATTATTCCTTAGTCGAGGAGGAACAAATTCCAGCTAGCACCAATATTAGCATGTAGAACCACTCTATACAAGGGACTAAATGGAATGATGATGTGCGGCAGCCCAAACGAACAATTATGTGTAGTATGTGTCTAAATTAGTTTTAAATTATAATAGCAACTTCCACTAAATACTTACTGTTCCTGAAATTTATATTGTTTGTAGGCAAACAGCGGAAGTCCTGTAACAACACGCTGTAAGGACAATGTTCAACAAGGAGGAATAAATGTAATGAATCATCTGAATGCAAACCTAGCCATATTTGGGTCGAACTAGGCTTTTGCTAATACAGACCAAAACTTATTCGTTAGCAGAACAACGAAGGCGGTTCAAATGGGCAAGAGGCGGAAGAGGAAGAAGAAGAGGAAGCGGAAGAGGAAGAGGAAGAGGAAGAGCAAGAGCAAGAGCAAGAGCAAGAGCAAGAGCAAGAGCAAGAGGAAGAGGAAGAGGAAGAGGAAGAGGAAGAGGAAAAGGAAGAGGAAAAGGAAGAGGAAAAGGAAGAGGAAAAGGAAGAGGAAGAAGAAGAGGAAGAGGAAGAGCAAGAGGAAGAAGAGGAAAAGGAAGAGGAAGAGAAAGAGGAGGAAGAAGAGGAAGAGAAAGAAGAAAAGGAAGAGGAAAAGGAAGAGGAAAAGGAAGAGGAAAAGGAAGAGGAAAAGGAAGAGGAAGAGGAAGAGAAAGAGGAAGAGCAAGAGGAAGAAGAGGAAGTTGAAGAGGAAAAGGAAGAGGAAAAGGAAGAGGAAGAGGAAGAAGAAGAGGAAGAGGAAGAGGAAGAGGAAGAAGAAGAGGAAGAGGAAGAGGAAGAAGAGGAAGTTGAAGAGGAAAAGGAAGAGGAAGAGAAAGAGGAGGAAGAGGAAGAGGAAGCGGAAGAGGAAGCGGAAGCGGAAGCGGAAGAGGAAGCGGAAGAGGAAGCGGAAGCGGAAGAGGAAGCGGAAGAGGAAGAGGAAGAGGAAGAGGAAGAGGAAGAGGAAGAGGAAGAGTATGAGGAAGAGGAAGAGGAGGAAGAGGAAGAGGAAGAGGAAGAGAAAGAGAAAGAGGAAGAGCAAGAGGAAGAAGAGGAAGTTGAAGAGGAAAAGGAAGAGAAAGAGGAGGAAGAGGAAGCGGAAGAGGAAGCGGAAGTGGAAGCGGAAGCGGAAGCGGAAGCGGAAGCGGAAGAGGAAGAAGAGGAGGAAGAGGAGGAGGAAGAGGAAGAAAAAGAGGAAGAAAAAGAAGAAGAGGAAGAGGAAGAGGAAGCGGAAGAGGAAGAAGAAGAGGAAGAGGATCAAGAAAGATCACTACTACTAAAACAAAACCAAGAAGCATTAAATGTAGAAGAAAAGACACATGAAATGGAAAACTTCAAACAAGATGAAGGTATAACACTAATAGAACACGAGGGATCAAAGAAGAATTTGGATAAGCGACATTTTGAAAAGGTAAAGTTGGGAATTATTTTTAGGAGGATGATTAAAAGGTAGAAGGGTGAGATACGCATGAGAAGCTAGGTACATAAAATGGATATATGAACAGGAAGAGTAATCAATGGTCTCACGCGGACAAAATGAAGTAGGTTGGTTGGTGCTTTGCTCGTATCCAAAGTGAACACAAAGTAATTTGTATAGGGATGTTATTTATACACAGGAACAGAATAAGATTTGAGGTTGATTCAGTAACGGATACCACAGGAACAATTTTCTTACTAGGAAAGGATTCAAGTCAGGAACAGGTCAGGAACAGAAATAAATCAGGAACAGTGCTTAGTAGGATGATAGAAACAGGTCAGGAACAGGAACAGTGCTTGGTAGGATGATAGAAACAGGTCAGGAACAGATCAGGAACAGTGCTTGATAATGATGATAGGAACAATAGTCAGGAACAGATCAGGAACAGGAACAAGTCAGGAACAAGATTGACAGGAACAAGAGTTAACAGCAATTGGTTCAAGTATTATCCAGTCTGTAGATGCACTAAAGTGATAATAAACTTAAAAAACACAATTAAAAGTGTTAATAAAAATAATTACTATTAAATTAGTAATGAGCGTAATTAGAAAATAAGAGAGCGAAAAATTGAGCAACCTTCCTCCTTGAATTCTAATTGAACACTGATTTAATTTAAAGGAAAATGGGCGCTTATGAATTGCATAAATAATATTTATAAAAGAATAAATAAATTTCACTAGGCATTGTTTCGTTGGCAACGCGCACTGAACAGTTGGTGTATGAAAGAAGTAAGAGGAAATTTTGGCATCCTGTTGAGTATTGATCCTGAATCATATGAACGACAGAAGAAATATTCTACAATGCGTTCGAATAAGAAATAGAATTTCCCGCGTAATAAAATCACAAAAAAGTCAAAATTTATAAACAGTCAGACATTTGCACCGCTGCTGACGGTTTATCATTTTGAAAATCTTTACTTTGATAGGTAATTTTATTTGAAAGTGAGCAAAATACTAAAAAAAATCATCGAAAACTGTTTTACTCAGGTAAACTAGTGTTCTCCATGACTCTGACTCCGGAGTCATGACTCTGACTCTGACTCTGACTCTCATGACTCTGACTCCCAGGGTTTTTGGGAGTCGGGAGTCATTTGATGACTCTAACTCCAAGGGTTTTGGGAGTCAGAGTCATGACTCTGGGAGTCGACTCCCAGACTTGGGACTCATGACTCTTTTGAAACATGCGCACATGGGCATATGGGACTATTTTTTAACAAAATTTACATGCAAATATTATTTCGACAGTTATTTTTACAAAGAAATATTTAAAAAAAGTTACGAATTGTTTATTTAACCTGATGAAAGTGGCTTTTTTAGTTTCTTGTTGTCAAGGAAACTTAGAAAATTATCAAACGTAGAAACAAGAAAACTAAATGTATAAAAAAAATTCAATTTCAGACCCGATTTTCCATTTTTGTATTATGTAACTCCGGAGTCGAGAGTCATGCCTCTGACTCTGACTCAGAGTCGACTCCCAAAATTTGAGGAGTCAGAGTCATGACTCCGAGAGTCGACTCCCAACATTTAGAGAGTCAGAGTCATGACTCTCAGAGTCATTGACTCTGACTCCGGCCAAACTGGGAATCATGGAGAACACTAAGGTAAACCATCGTATATCTCGTATTATACTCAATTTTGATCGTAAGATTTAAATAAATTTTAATTAAAATTGAAATTCATACAACTCTTTCGAGCAGATTGTAGTACATTTTAGAACATGTAACACCTAAGTAATAACTCAATATCATACAGCTAATTTTTTTGACAATCATATTAATTCAAAGTTTGCTACAATGCCCAACAATGTCAATTCTGATAATGAATAGAGCAAGGTAAATTTTATGTGTTCAATTTGTTTTCACTTACTGATAGACATCCATCATCATTTCGTTTTAGTTTTTATTTCTTTTTTACTTTCAGTTAAGTTACATAAAACAATTGATTTGCATTGTTTGAAAATAGTTTTTATTTGTATTAACGGAATTCATCATCAATCTAACAATTTAGTTTCGGGTTTGGTGGATTTATTTTGTGGGACATCTTCACAAAGCTAGTATTCATCAGCGGTAAATTTTGTAGGAGAGAATCACCGTCCGCTGATTTTATCAGCTCAAAGCACTAGTGAGTTTTTGTTAGTTTGATTTGTTAGAAGGCAATGGGCTGATACTTAGGGCTAATTACAATCAGCGGACGGTGATTTACTTCGACATAACAATTAATCAGCAGCATGATTATTTCAAATTTGAATCCGAAATACGAGATATACGGTGTTTTACCTGACTGAAGCTGTTTTCGATGATTTTTTTAGTATTTTGCCCACTTTCAAATAAAATTAACTATCAAAGCAAAGATTTTCAGAATAATAAACCGTCAGCAGCGGTGCAAATGTCTGACTGTCTATGAATTTTGAATTTTTGTGATTTCATTACGCGGGAAATTCGCTTTCTTATTCAAACTCATTGTATATAACCTAAATACCTGAGAAAAATAAGTATCTATGTGGCTAGTTGGGGTGATCGGAAAGTCGATCCGAAGTACAGTTTAGTCGAAGTCAAAGTACAAATTATGCAACATTTTAGATTGGCGCACTGTAGGAAACAGTAACAGGCAATGAGTGATTTATTGTTGAGGCAAGGAATTTTAGTTCCTTGCAGTTTCAAAGCAATGCAATGCGCAGAAGTTTTACGCTGCATGAAATAAGTAATAGTAATGAAAGTAGTATCAATAATACAGAGTGAGTGAATAAGGGCTACCTAGAGATCCTCACTCCACCGGACCATTATGTGTCACCCACCATAAATCGGCATCAGAAATTTATTTATTTCTTAACTAAATCTAGCAGCAACTACTTAATAGATCATTTGTTCAAAGTGACCACCGTCCATGTCTAGACAATAATTAATTCGTTCATAAAAACCACGTCGGACATTTTGTAGCATTTGTGGGTTTTCATTTATGGTGGCAACAAAGGTTTCAATCCTATTCTTGAGCTGCTCTATGTTTACTGGGCGAGGTGAGTTGAAAACGATGCTTTACAAATAACCCCAAAAGATCTGGGTACCGATAGCGATATTTGATCAAAATCAGTCGAAGGATAGGCGGTACTCCCATTTAGTTATAACAAGGACAACAAAATAAAAACAATTCTTTGATATTTTGTGTTTTCTAAAACTTTCGACTAAGTGATTCTTTGGTTTAAATGTAACAACATGTGATGTTATAAAATAAACAAAATTCTGACGCCGATTTCTGGTGGGTGACACAGAGAAAGGTCCGGTGGAGTGAGGATCTCTAGGTAGCCCTTATTCACTAACTCTGTATAATACTAATGTGGAACATAGTTGGCCTATCCAATTAATTCTAAATTTAATTGTCACCTGCAGGTAATAGTAATCACCGTAAGTCATCAGTAGAAAACAATGCGAAGCATCTGGTTCTAATGAACGTATTGTTAGCTGATAGTACAAAAGTCATTTATTTTCAAAATTGCATCCTCCATATAAAATTATCTACAGCGTATGTCGGACAATTACAGTAGAGTTCAATTCAATTAATTACTGAACATTACTTGTATAAATTTGGCACAACTATAATTACACCTACCGTTTGGGGAAATAGGACATGGTTCTTATTGGAATTTACTTTTGAAACACTCATTCTCACCATCAAATCCGCACCTCCCACTACATCATAACACCCATCATAGATGGACACAACTCAAAATGTGTTCATATACACATCAGTTTTTAAATATTCGCTAGTGTTCTCCATGACTCTGACTCCGGAATCATGACTCTGACTCTGACTCTGACTCTGACTCCCAGGGTTTTTGGGATTCGGCAGTCATTTGATGACTCTAACTCCAAGGGTTTTGGGAGTCAGAGTCATGACTCTGGGAGTCGACTCCCAGACCTCGGAGTCATGACTCTTTTGAAACATGCACACCTGGGCATATGGGACTATTTCTTAACAAAATTTACATGCAAATATTATTTCGATAGTTAATTTTACAAAGAAATATTTAAAAAAAGTTAAATAAAAGTTACGAATTGTTTATTTAACCTGATGAAAGTGGCTTTTTTATTTTCTTGTTGTCAAGGAAACTTAGAAAATTAGCAAACTTAGAAACAAGGAAACTAAATGTATAAAAAAAAATTCAATTTCAGACCCGATTTTCCATTTTTGTATTATGTAACTTCGGAGTCTAGAGTCATGACTCTGACTCTGACTCAGAGTCGACTCCCAAAATTTAAGGAGTCAGAGACATGACTCCGAGAGTCGGCTCCCAACAATTAGAGTAAGAGTCATGACTCTCAGAGTCAATGACTGACTCAGGCTAAACTGGGAGTCATGGAGAACACTAATATTCGCTACGATCTGTACTGAGTCAGTGATGAATACTACAATCAGTTAGTCTGGCTCTCTNTGGAGAACACTAATATTCGCTACGATCTGTACTGAGTCAGTGATGAATACTACAATCAGTTAGTCTGGCTCTCTCAAATATTGTAGTCGACTCTCGGAGTCATGGCTCTGACTCCTTCATTATTGGGAGTCGACTGAATATTATTAAATTTGTTATTTTTATGAAAAAAATTCAATTTTGGACAAGTTACGAGTTACGGAGAAACCTGGTAAAGTGTTTTTTTTTAAATTCTTCATTGGGAAGAAACCTTGGGTTTACTATACTAGTGCAATGGCTGATACAATCAGCGGATGGTGCTTTACTCCTAAAACAAGTCATTTAATAATAAAATTATTAATTAAAATCATGTAATAAAAACTTTTGTTCTTACCTACTGTTTGACTGGAATATGAGCACGGTTGTAACTAAAGAAGCGCCGCTCTTGCTAAAGTGCGATAGAA
>NIPM01000212.1:239474-255656 GCA_002738285.1 Holacanthella duospinosa | reverse complement strand
TTTGTGTCTTGTGTTCGTCCCATTCTTACGGACTTTTAATTAAGAATGGAGGATGATTGAATTGTGTTAAATGTGAAAAATTCTCCAGTTAATGAAAGTCAAACTTCATCAACATCGATTCAAGATAATCTAAATTTACAAAAAAGAGAAAAGCAAAGTGACGCCTACAATTTATAGAATTTTTATACAGTTTATAGAATTTTTCTCTATATTTCAAAGATGATATTAAACATTTTTTAATTACTCTGAGTCAGAGCCAGAGTCAGAGTCATGACTCTGAGTCAGTTCGCGAAAATATGGGGAGTCAGAGTCATGACTCCTGAGTCAACTCCTAAACTACAGTGAGTCAGAATCAGTGACTCGGGAGTCAATGACTCTGACTCAGTGAGATTTGGGAGTCACTTTACACACTAGTTACAACCGTGAATATGAATGGATAAATGAAATAGAGTCTGGGACTGGAGGGAATTTATTTAGGCGGGATTGTTGTGTGAGAGAGGGTGGGTGAAGAGGAATACGGGTGCGCATTTGTTGGTGAGAATGAGTGATGCAAAAGTAAACTCCAAAAAGAACCATGTCCTATTTCCCCAAACGGTATAAAAAAATCTATTAAGTGACTCTTTATCAACTTATGAGTAAATAATTTCGTGGGAACTTGTTTTTGTCGTGGGTTTTGGCATATATTTTATATATGGTGACCACCTACACAGCTGGGACCTAGCGCATTCGATTCAGCATCAAATTTCCAATAGGAATCACTTGTCATTTACCAATTTAAGTTACTCTCTATCAACTTACAATCGAGATGAGTCTGGAACTTGTTAAATAATTTCGTGGAAAAATGTCTTTGTTTTGGTTTTGGGCATTTATCTTTATAAGGTGACCACCTAGAGGGCTGGTAACAAGCGCATTCGATTCAGCATCAAATTTCCAATAAGAATCACTTATCATTTACCTATTTAACTAAATAATTGCTTACAAATAATCGTAATTGAATAATCCTCAATAATTCTTAAAATTATAATAATGAAATTTTCTGTATTCGATGTTCTTATAAATTATAAACTGTTGAACTTTTCTAGTTAGATTTAACAAGCCCCATCTACAATTTAGATTTCGCATTAGGCATTCCAAATTTAAATAAATGCATATTGTTTTGCATAGTAACAGTTTATAGTTTCATAATTCGTTTTCTTTGGGTTGGGAAGAATCAAACCCGGGATTCTGCTCGCCATATTATGTGAGACAAATCGTAGAGTACTCTGTGTAATTCTACACTGCACAATGGGTCTCCTTATCTCATAGGAGAGTTTTTAGTCATTATTTCTGGGAATAAAAGTCTCGCTTGGCTATAATGAGAGTTACGAGTCTCCTCACATCTAATCACCACCGGTTGATACAAAATCCTTTCCACAGCTGCATGTTGTTAACGAAAAATATATAACTAGAAAACAGTCACCTAGAAAGAGATGGATTAGAACGACCTTGAAACAGCATAGCATTTTTAGTTGCAAAATTAGCATGAGATAAATATTTAACATAACGTAATCGAATACATCGAGATAAAGATTTGCAAAGCCAAACAGAGACACTCTAAGAAGTATAGAGGCAGATGTTTCAGGTGTTGAATTATTTTGTTGAAAACCATTAAGATTTACTTGACCAAATAAAATGAAGTTAAAGAGATGTAGGTTTGTCGATGCAAATAAAGACACCTAGAATTATCATAGCTCGACTATTTTAATTTTATTTATCAACATGTAAATAAATGTGAACTCATTTTTCAATAAGAGCCATGGATACAGGCCGAACCACTTTAATCCGGGCCGTAGAGAGTCGCTTTCACCAAAAACAATTTAAGACAGCAAATAAATAGCGCGAAATACAAAAGTTGGAGGGAATGAAGTTAGCGTATGTTTGAGAAAACATACCTTTGCAAAAATTAATGATTTAACAAAAGCAGCAGAGATTAGTTGAGAGAATGAGTGGAATGGGGTATGTATTTGCATCTATTCCACCTGACTCAACAGAGAATCTGCCGACCCCTCTTTTGTTTCTCTGCTTTGCTCCATTGCTTTGCATTAGTGTATCTAATCCGAACTGATATTTATAGTGATATAAAGAAATTAACTTCACTTCCATTATTTACTAATTGTGTATCGCCTGCCCCAAGCCGATTTTGGTGAAAGGCGAAGAAAGTAGGCCCGGATTAACGTGGTTCGGCCTTTTACCTCTCTAGGCCCTGCTATGTAGCAGTGGAAAAAGAAAAGAAATACAAAATAAATTTTGTTGTAGTTTGAGTTAATGTTCTCTATAAATGTGTCTTTTGACTCTGACTTTCATGACCCTTCACTCTCATGACTGACATGTTTACTTGAGATCAGGGTCCTATGCCACAATCACTGACATTTTGACGGTGACATATTGACATATCGACAGTTGACATTGACAGAAATGCTAAAATAACGCGCCACGAAAAAAATGTCATATTCAAGGATTTTTGACACTTGTCAAAATTTTCTGACATTTTTATGTCAAATATAGTAAATATATTCGGTTTATTTTAAATTTTTCCTTGACACCAAAATCAGTGGATGGTATGAAATTTTGTCTTAGTTTGTATTATTTTTTTAGTGGAAGAAGCACTACGTCAATATCCTCACTGTCGCTACTACTAGAGTCGCTGACATTAAACGTAGCCATAAGTCAACAATTTTTATACAAAAGATTTACTTTTCCAAAATGGACAGACGTAAATCCCTCTGTCAAATATTTATGACATTTTTGACAAATATAAGTCAATGTCGTACTGACGAAAAAAAAGTCAATGACATTTACTTGTAAAATGTCAAATTCTCCCTGTCGAATGTCGAAATTCATCTGTCACTGTCATATGTCACTACCATCTTTGTGGCGTGATATTTTGTGTAAATTGTTGACAAATACCTGTGTATGTCAATATGTCAATATGTCATTTGATTGTGGCATAGGACCCAGGGAGTGATTTGATGACTGTCATTTTTGGGGTTGAGAGTCTTCACTCTGGAAACGACTCCCAAACTTGGAAGTCATGACTCTTTCAACAAAAGCGCATCAGACACAACTCATTATATTTTCACGAATATACCAACCATTAAATATATTTTTTTTTGTTATTTTTAAAGGTTGATTGACGAGAGAATAAACAGTAGTTAAAATGGGAGACCTAATCCCTATTTCTATGATTCCCAAAGGATTTGCTACATCTAGGTCACTGAAACATGCTGCAAGCCCATACTTGTAGATTGTATTCACAATTATGAAAGGGATTCAGCCGCTGTTTGACTTTTAGACTTAAAAGCTGCGTCGTGTGTTAAGCCCGTTTTATACTTAATGTCATTCGTCCTTCATTCGAATGAAATGCATTATGATTGACGAATTTTTTAACAAATTTTGCAATCTAATTTACCTTGACAATTAAGATTTTTGCAAAATTTGTTGCAAAATTCATCAATCATACTCTCATTCGAATGAAGGACGAATGATATTAAGTATAAATTGGGCGTTAGGGTGCCCCGTTGAAACAGAAATTCAAAATACCAACAGGACTGGTTTACCTACTTATAATAAAGTTTACTGGATCTATGAATAATTCAAACCATTTTACAGGTGAAATTCGAACATGAACAATCCTCAGTCAACTATAAAATTCAACCGGGTCCAAATTTGCTCCTGGGCATAATGTCTTTTGGTAACTGTAATCAAGGATTTGCATTTACACGACTCACGGCTCATCTGGACTTCATTAAAAATGTAATTGGAGATTGGTATAAACTAAACAGTGAATGATTCAGACAAAATACTACTACAAGCTAAAGTAAGATTGTAAAAACTAAGTTAGACTCACTAAATAAGAAAGTTTTTATTGTAAGTATTGCTTTTGGTGAGAAACCAATTTAGCAGCATATCATCATTTTATTATAACATTAATGTGTTTTGAGTGGAGTAATCGCATTAGCTTCCATTTTGTAAGGTATCTTTTTAAACAAAAATACTCGGTTCAGCTCAGCTGTCTTGTTGCGTTTGGGACAGTTGTTTGTGTCTAAAACTCTACCCACTTAGAAAGTATGCCTAGAAAATGTCAGAATAACAATTTCCAAGAATCATAGTAACATACTGTGCAACTTGTCGTGCATTTGGGAGGGCGATGCACAATAGAGTAAAGTGGGTCGTAAGTAGAGCGGTGGGCAATTGGTGAGGGGATAGTGGGGGGCGGGCGGTGGACACTAGTGACGACACTAGATGATTAAAGAAGGGAAGTGCGGTATTAACGTCGAATAAGCATTCAAAGTTTCCCACTTCACCCAGTTATGTCCGCACATTTCCATTCTTACATCAATTCTGTATCATCGTCAAACACTTTCTTCTATGTTCTCCTCATTTTCCAACAATTTATCTATTTTCATCCTCTTTCAGACTCATACATACATACATAGTGTATCGACCGCCAACACTTTTCTCTATCTTTCTCACATTTCTCCCGCTTTACCCATTATTGTGATGTAAAAAACGAGTTAATTGAAAAACAATAACTATCTAGTGATCTTCGAGTAAAATGCAGAACATTTTAAAGTAATATGAGGAAATTAACGGTGTGTGAGTGAATAAGAAAAGCGAGGCGTTTTATACAGGGTGAACCAACTTAATCCGGGCCGTAGAAAGTCGCTTTCACTAAAAAAAAAATTTAAGACAGCAAATAAAGAGCGCGAAATACAAAAGTTGTAAGGAATGAAGTTAGCGTGTGTTTGAGAAAACATTCCTCTGCAAAAATTAATTAATTTAAACAAAGGCGATTCTGTAATGCTGAAAGATGGGTAGTTGAGAGAAATGAGCAACTAGAGGAATGGGGTACGATCCCTTGGCATCTATTCCACCTGACTCAACAGAGAACCTGCCGACCCCTCCTCTCTCTGTCTCTCTGCTTTGCTCCATTGCTTTGCATCGGAACAGATATTTTATAGTGATTACAATAAAATTAACTTCACTTCCATCATTTACTATTGTCTATCGCCTGCCCCAAGCCGTTTTTGGTCAAAGGCGAAGAAAGAAGACCCGGATTAAGTTGGTTCACCCTGTACATGCTAAGGTTGACTTTCTCAGTCGAACCCGAAAGGGAATTTCAAATTGACTCATGTCAAAATTGTCCTCAAGTATAATATAATTGAAATTGGATAATAAGAAAGGGAAGAAACAAATTTAGTTTAAACATTTCTAAAACTATCTCGACATTACTCATTTGTCATTACAGTAAGGATTTCAAATCTAATTCCAACAATTATCAACTAATCAACCTCTTCCCACCCTGTATCTTTCCCTCATTTTACCCACTTCACTCATTTTACCCACTTCACTCATTTTACGACGGAATTTCCTCACATAATAACCCATTCGGACGCAAGATACACTGCGCAAGGAAAATGCGGGCGTACAATGCGCACTGTACGGTTGGAAGAGCTTGATACATGCAGTATTCTTTAGTGTAAACCAAATTCGGATTCAGCCATTAATTTGCAAAATATTTCCTTAAAGGAATATTGGAGTCAAGGTAGAAAAATCAAAAAACTAAGTCTGAATTAAATATGCCTCATCTTCGAACTTATCCGACCCTAGTGTATGTGCTATCTATTTATGAAAACTGCAGCTACATCTGGCAATTCGTTTTTGAGTAAAAGTACTGACTGATACACAGGCAGAACAGATACAATATGTGTTTTCAACACATTATAGACTGTTTGCTGAAGAACAGTGGTGTTGAAGCATTTTAACTAGAGGTGTTGCGAAGCTTCGAAAACTCGGAGACTTCGACCGAAGTCTTCGAAATATCGAAGCTTCGATCTTCGAATTTTCTTGGGAATCTTCGACGAAGTGTTCGATCGAAGTTTCGAAGGTTAAATTTTTCAATTTGAGCGTATCGACGTACACACGTCTTCATTCATTTCATAAAATGATATCACTAGTTTGTTGTTCATTGTTTGAAAATTTAATTAAACTACTTCCTTACCTTTCTCCATCATAACTTAAAACGGATTGGTTACAATTACAAATACTAAAAACTTCTTTGCGTTTAATTTTATGTTATATAGAACTAAAATTCTAATTTCTCAATTTACAACATAATGGAACGTTAAAATGGCTTCCGCTTGTTATTACTATTCGATTGACACCCCACATGCAAATCCTTCGAAGCTTCCATCTCCGATTTTGTTTTTTTCGTTCCCTTCGACCTTCAATCGAAGGGAAAAAATTTCCTTCGCAACACCTCTAATTTTAACAAATTCTCATAGAATAAACCTGTTGCGGTAAGCTAAAAAATAAAAACAAAAATAAATTAGTTGTGTGTTAGCATTTGCTTCAAAATGATGGCGTCGTACATAGGCAACCGACCACTATCCGCATCGACCTGACCACCTAATCATCACTCTAGCTATTTTTCTACAAGTGCCCACAGACAGTTTACTTTACTGCCCTAACTGACTGTTACCCTCTAGCAATAAGTAGAATGGAAATCCGATGTTGGTAGATTGGTACGTTGTTGATCCTCCCTCAAACCCAATGACCATCAACTTTCTACAGCCCGCCAATCTAAGGGTGCGGTTTTGCTAACAACCTAACCTATGAACTTAAGTTTTCTCATTTCCCACAGTCCATTGACATAAGAACCTAAGTTTCTGAATACACATGAACCACCGAACTAAGTCTGTGCTGTTGCCAAATCTAACGAAGTTTCTCAATAGGCATAGACTACAGAGCTAACAAATACGGTGTCGCAAGAGTGCTTTAAATTTCTCCAATGTCTGTCGCTAAGGGGAAGAGAACCTCGCCCGCTCGCAGGCGGGAACAGCAATCGATAGAAAATATCCATTATAGTTTATTCAACAGCAGACAAAATCAGACATGTTCAAACATATTTAAATATCAAATCCAGTTGACAATAAAAACCAAGCATGGTTTAACCCCATGGCATCCGTGTCAATACCCCTCCGAGACCTGGAGGTCAAAATGACCCCTCCTACAGTTTTGTCTTCTGAACCAAACATTATTTTGATTGAAACACGAAAAAATTAAATGCTTACAGTCAAATAGGGTTCCGAATGACTCCCAATTTCTTCAGAGTCAGAGTCATGACTCAGTGACTCCTATTTTCACACTGAGTCAGAGTCATGACTCAGTGACTCCTATTTTCACACTGAGTCAGAGTCATGAATTTTAATGGCTCAGTGAACCTGACTCAGTGACTCTTATAGAATCACTCCTGAAGCTTGAGTCAGAGTCAGGTGACTCAGAGTCATGACTCAGTGACTCAGATTTACAGAAATTTTATATTTTTCTTTTTACAGTAAAATGAGCATAATGCGTATTCAAAGCTCAAAATGAATGATAGAAAGAGGCTAACAGCCTGGCTAAGTGACCTGGGCCTGTTGCATCAAACACTTTTCACCTTTCACTGTTTGAAAAATTTGGAAAGGTGAAAATTTATAGTTGCATCAAAGCTAGTTGGCAAGGTGAAAGGTGAGGTTTTTGAAAAGTGAAAATGTTAGGTTACCTTTCAATAAATATAATATTATGTTGCATCAAAATATATTTCAAGTTTTGAAATTGGAAAAGTAGTTTTACTTTTCACAAATTTTGAAGGTAGTGAAATCGGTATATTCATAAATTGAATAGTTGGAAAAGTTGGACGTTTATCAAAATTAGAAGTTCCACATGGTAAGTAAATTCACCGCTACATAAACTTTTAAATAAACCATTAAAAATACAAAGTGAAATAATTATAATTGACAAATGTTGGATAAAAATTATTTTTCGAATAATGACAATTATTTTTGAAAAATTAAATAAGTCGACGTAGTGGACGTATGTGAGGCAAAAGAAATTAAAATGACGATGGAAAGCTTATCAATTTACGCTACTACCTTATGAAAAGTGATGTTCTTGTTAACTTTTTCAATTTTCTTTCTTTTTCATGTAAAAATCTTTCAGTGACCTACGATTATGATTATGTTTACTAGTTTAAATGTTCATTATAACCCTGAACAATTAACTTATGATTTCTTTATTACTAATAATTTGTCATTTTTTTTTGTTACATCCTTATTTTTACTTCCATCATCTTATGTAAAAAAAGTATTTGGATGGAATTGGCATATTTCGTGAACTACTAGTACGATTGATTTACGTTAAAATAATTTCAAATAAAACATATATTTTGCATTTTGAAAAAATAAATAAATAAAAATTGACGCCTCTGGACAACTTTTGCTTTATTCAACCAGACGTGAACAATTTATAAAAAAAAAGAATCATCAATTGTTGAGTTTTTTTTGATTTTTTGAAAGCTGTAATTGAAATAAAACTTATCTATTGTTGAAATTTATGATGATTTCTACATTCGAGATCAATTATTATTATTCTAAAATGAACCATTAAACACTGAGCTTAGTATTTCTATTTAGGTTCTATTCATTTGGTAAAATATTCCAAAATTTTGCTGTTTTAAATTTTTACATTAATTTAATTGGTGGATTTGCTTCAGGGTTTTGATTTTGATTTTGATTTTGATGTATTGGACTAGATGGATTACTTCCTACTGGTGAACAAGGATAACTTGATGAAGGAGTTGATGTTTGAGAATTTTGATTTTTTTTGACAACATTTTGGATTTTGAAAACGAAAAAAACGAAAACAAACTGAAAATCGTCTTCTACGTCTTGAATTAATAATTTCAGAATTTTTTTTTGAAAAATTCAAATTTTGTGGGATGGAGCACGTTAATTTTGAAACTAAAAATAATGGCGCTTCATTTGAATTCACTTAACCAATTGACCGGTAATAAGTCCTTGAAAAATGTTAATTTCAGTAGGTGCAAAAATTTCTGATTTTATTGAACCATTTTGAAAAACTTTGAGTGTCATGGTCAAATAACGAGGAAGAAATATTGAATTTTTGAGTACAGCTCGTCGACTTCGAACGATAAGTGGTAATTGTTCTTGTTTACCCCGTTGTTCTGCTCACCTACATCAAAGACAAATGAAAGAATGAATTTTTGAAAAAAAAAATACTAAAAGTTTTTGATGTAATTTTTAATACTCATTTTCATGTTTTTACCTCATCAAAGCATCGAAAATTTTCCCCTCGTCTTGGACATTGAGAGTATCACGTGAAAAAATGAGCGTGAGTGTGTCAAGATCAATTTCTTCTAATTCATCAGATTCCAAAATTTTGATAGCATTTTTATCAATGAGTTTGAGACATTTTTGAAGGAGATCAGAACATGAGGATTCAATAATATCCAACTCATTAATCAATAGTAATGGAGCACTTGCAATATATTTTTCATTTATTTTCAAATTTTGATTTGAAAATGAAGATTTTGTCACTGGTTTTATTGTAATCTTGACTTTGATTTTGATTGGAACGTCAATGTACGTCGTTTGGATTTGTCAGATTGAATTTCTTCAGTATTGTAAATTAATTAAAAAAATAATCAAAATAAACTATAATTAATTAGCGTCTGTTGCTATGTCAACGAAAACAACCTTTCAAGATTTGCTTTTCACTTTTCAAAAAATTTAGGTTATTGAAATGTTCGTAAAATATTTTGGTGCAACATAGCAACCTTTCACTTTTCCAAAAATGAAATTGAAAAGTTGAAAAGTTGTATGGTGAAAGTGTTTTGATGCAACACACCCATGCTCTTTTCGGTTAAAGACTCTTAAATAAATTTTTTAAATTCTTCTTTATTTTTGATCCGATTTAAAATTAAATTACATTACATGCTATATTTATNTTAAATAAATTTTTTAAATTCTTCTTTATTTTTGATCCGATTTAAAATTAAATTACATTACATGCTATATTTATACTGATCCTTCGTGTCAACTCTATCAAAATAATCGATGATTGAACACATCGGAATGTTTTGAGCTNATACTGATCCTTCGTGTCAACTCTATCAAAATAATCGATGATTGAACACATCGGAATGTTTTGAGCTTTTGTTACTTTATTGACTTTGTTCAATTAATTCATTTTTTACTGCCTAATTATAAAACATTGCACTTCTATATTAGCTTGAAATCTAAATTCAAAATTTCGAATGACTGACAGCGGAATCGCCAATAAGTAGTCAGCGCTAAGTAACTAAGACTAATTGGTCACTTCACTCAATTTGAAATCGACAATGAAATATGACTAATTGGTCATAGTAAGTTTAAGTTACTGTAACCAATTGGTTGTAGTAAGTCTGACTTTAGTAAATTTCCTATTCCTAATGGATAGTAACTATGGCGGTGTGGTTAGTTCATTGACTTTTTAGTCAAAGTTTTGACCATGGTCAAGGAGTAGGGTTTCGTCCTTATATTTTTGTACAATGTCTCGTGAAACTCCGTCAGATCGACATCGTAGACTCCGCAAGCGAATTGCGAGACGTTGGACGCTGCGTAGAATACCAGCAGCCCGTTTGAAAGACAGGGAGAACCCTCTTGAATTATTTAATTCAGATCAGTTTAAGCGACGTTTTCACATGTTGAAAGATACGATAATGTGAAGGATGGATTGGTTTACTCGTTGAAGCGAGGCTGCCAATTACCTCACTGCTTTACAAGTTTTGGCAGTTTTGAGATTCTATTGCACAGGTAGTTTCCAATTGGTGATGGCGGACTTCAGCGCCATTGCTCAATCCACCATGTCAAAAATTATACGTAAAGTATCAATTGAATTGGCTAAGTTAAGATCGAGATTCATGTAGTTCCCTAGTCAGGTGCAGCCATCCACAACTCGACAAAAGTTCTATGAAGTGGCAGGTTTCCCAGGTAAGTTAAACTAATAAGTTGTGAGACAGGATTTTGATTTCGACATGATTTATTTCTGTTGGAGTGACTGCAGCAATTGACGGTTGCCATATCCCTATAAGCTCTCCTGGTGGTATCGATGCAGAACTCTTCAGAAACCAGAAGTCTTTCTTTTCAATTAATGTACAAGGGGTATGCGAGTATGCGACGCATATTTAACAATCACTAATATAGTTGGGAAATGGTATGGCTCCGCCCACGACAGTCGAATTTTTGAAGACTCTGTCTTGAATTTGAAGTTAGAAGTTGGTTCGTCGCGCTAAACTATTGACTTTGTAATCAAAGTAACTTTGACCAAATGGTTAAGTGACTGCAAACGGATTTTCCTTTAGGAAACAAGAGTTACTTTGACTAATTGGTCATACAGTCCATATCACTTACGAAGAGGCCGATTTTGAGGGTCATGACCAAAATACTGACAGAAAGCTGACATAAAATGCTGACCAATGTTATCCCTTATTTGTTACTTGGTCAGCCTTTTCTGTGTCAGCATGTTGTTGGTAAGCATTTTAGTCATGGCCCTCAAAATCGGCCTCTTCGCAAGTGATATGGACTGTAGTTACCGATTAGTAAGTGGAATTGACCAATTAGTTAACCTGACCAATTTGTTTGCGATTCCAGCCTGAAAAGTTTTGGGTTTCGATTTCTAATGATTAACGTTGAATTTCGATTTAGCTTACAGTTTGTACAGAGACTTAAACTTCGATTTCAATTTCGACTGAAAAGTTGAATTAAATTTGGATTTTTTCGAATAACGGATTTCGAATTCGAGCACCTTAAAATTATGAACTTTAATTTTTTAAAGTATAAAACTTTGTTTATCTTAAGAAAACTATGTTTTATTCTACATGCTTGAAACTTATTTTCAGGTCTTTTAGTATTTCAATTTCGATGGCCTGAAATGTTATGGATTTCGATTTTGAGAAACTTAAAATCATAGATTTAGATCTAAACTATTTAAAATTATGACTTATGCTTTAGGTTTTGTGGTTCTTTAAAATCATCGATTTCGACTTACATTCCTATTTCAAATGGCTATTGTCTACTTCGATTCTGATTGTGAGTTGGAATTTTTAGAAGCGTTGAGTTTAAATTTTTATTAAAATTTGAGTTCGATTTCGATGTGTACTGGTGAAAGTTACAAGTGTGCTTCAAACTAAACACGAGCCGCGCGGCAGCAAACTCCCACTCTCAAATTTGTTGTGTTTTGGGAGTTGAAAGAATTTTTTAGTACAAAAAAGGCAAGATGTAAGCAGTAACCCTTTGTTGCTTGGGAGTCATGACGCTTCCTAGTGAGTCACGACTCAGAGTCACTTTGGAAAAGCTCAGAGTCACGAGTCAGGTGACTCAGAGTCACGACTCAGTGACTCCCTTTTCTCTATTGAGTCAGTCACCCAAAACCAATGACCCCGAGAAATCGATGAGTCAGAGTCAGAGTCACGTGACTCAGTCATGACTCAGAGTCAATGACTCAGAGTCACTGAGTCAGAGTCACTGAGTCAGAGTCACTGAGTCAGAGTCACTGAGTCAGAGTCACTGAGTCAGAGTCACTGAGTCAGAGTCATTCGGAACCCTAGTGCCTATTAACAATTTTAGAAATAAACTTGCATGCTTAATTTAAAGAAGATTAATAAATACTTTGTTGTAAATGAAGCCCACCCTGGATGGGTGGTTGGGTGATGAGTGTGATGAGAGACTTCAGATTAGTCGACTTTGAATAACAAACTGAATTAAATTCTTTTCAATTTGGATTATTTTGCTTTACGTCTTTGGAGCTATTTTTCGCTATTTCTTGTTTGCGTCATGAGACTTCCACCGAACATGTGACTTAATGTCATCAAATACCACTACCGCTATCTTGACGACTCTTACCAGCAAAAATGTCCGGCTATAATGCGCATCCTTTTACTGCGAACCATCAAATATGGAGTGTAAAAACGGTGAAATTAATTATTAACAAGCTGGAAACAACTTGCACCTTATTAGATGAAAAACGAAAAACTCGTGTAAAGACTGCAACGTCGGATGAAATGCAGGCGTCTGTAATTTACGCTAAAGTTAACTAAATTCTGAATTCCAAAACAAAAGTAATGAATATTTTCCCATGTATGCACGTTGATCAGGGTTGGGGCTAGGAGTGTGGGGTATCCCTTGTCAGTTGTTATTGGTCAACTCTGTACTACAGCCGATTCAGAAAAGAATTCAGTAGATTTTTTTTTGAGTTGTGTGATGGTGTGCACAGAATCACTCTCCACTAAGACGCATATATGGGCATGCGAGTATTAATTTGACAGAAATGTGGAATGAAAAAAAAATTAGTTATAATGAGTAAATGAGTTAGTAAATGAGTTAACTATTAGTAAATGAGTTAACTAACAAAAAATGTTAAGAGTTAACAGACTAGCCTCCAATGGCCCCAAGCGTGGCTGTGCTAACGGATTTTGATCCGGTTCCAGATTTTCGCCCCTTTGGAAGATGCGCGACTGGAAAAACATCCGGTCTTGATCATAAGTGATGCCAAAGTGCATTACGGGAGGGCTGCGGGAACCCAGGGGAGGGATGTGGGAACCCATGGGGGCCTGTGGGAACCCATGGGAGGGCTGCGGCAACCCATGGGAGGGTTATGGGAAGACAGTGGAGGGCTGCGGGAACCCACAAGAGGGCTTCGGCAACCCACAAGAGGGCTACGGCAACCCACGGGAGGGCTAAGAGAAGACACAGGAAGGCTGCGGGAACCCACGGGGGGGGGGGGGCTGCGAAAACCCACGGGAGGACTGCGGGAACCGGTTCACTTTTGGGCAGATTTTGTATTTGCATACAAAGCGGCAACATCGCAGATCAGAATAGATGACCGGATGTTTTTCAATTCAAGGTATACTAAAAACTATTACCCACCTTGGCATGGAGTTTCAAGTTTTCGATTTATTCAGCCAAACTGGTGACCTCTTGAGGTCAATGAAGATGGTCCTTGAATAGAGGAGAATGTTTTGAGCAAACCCATAAATTCCATGTCCCCCTCCCGTGTCTTCTCTCAGCTCTCCAGTGGGGATCCGCAGCCCTACCGTGGGTTCCCATAACCCTCAAATGGGTTGCCGCAGCCTTCCCGTGGGTTCACGCAACACTCCCGTAATGCACTTTGGCATCAATTATGATCACGACCGGATGTTTTTCCAGTCGCGCACCCTCCAAAGGGGAGAAAATCTGGAACCGGATCAAAATCCGTTCACACAGCCACGCTTGGGACCCTTGGAGGCTAGTATGTTAACTCTTAACATTTTTTGTTCTATTAATTTTTTTTCATTCCACATTTCTGTGAAATTAATACTTACATGCCCATATATGCTTCTTAGTGAAGAGTGATTCTGTGCACACCATCACACAACTCAAAAAAAAAAAAAACTACTGCATTCGTTTCTGAATTGGCTGTACCGTCCTGGCTTTTTAAAAATGACAAAAAATTTTCTGTCTCTTCAGCAGCTATTCAACTACTATGGCCCAGTCAGAGAAACACCCTGCTCAAGTCCGACCCACGGGCCGGGGAAATTAATGGCCGGTCCAGAGTTTTTCCTGTCCCACTTTTATTTAATTTTTCGAAAAAGAAAAAAATTTTCTGAGCTCGGAGAAATCCCGGCTACACAGTTGTCACATTTGTCAGAAAAATTAGTGCAGTTTATATAGTGATTCTATAAGAACATATAAAAATTAACGTAAACCATGTTATTTCCCACATCCAAATTATACGTTAAAAATTTATTGGAATCTTATTTTACGGAATAAAATAAAGTACAAGTATTAAGTGTAAAAAAAAATTATTATTATCTGAAATTGTTGAAAATAATTTTTTGAATGTGGATGTCACCTTTAGGGAGAAATTAAATTAAATTCTTATAACCACACAAATTAAGGTCTAAAATCTAATTTGATTGGCTTGTGCAAAATAGTATAATGAACTTAATGAGTGACGAATGCCTTCCAATAACCTTACAATTGCTTTTGTAAGAAATAGTCTATTGTTAAATAATATGGAATGGGGGTTAGTAAGTTTGAGGGTATTAGGTTTGTTTAACTTTATCTTCCTCAAATGTTGTTTAATAAATTTTAATGTTGTGACTACTNTAACCACACAAATTAAGGTCTAAAATCTAATTTGATTGGCTTGTGCAAAATAGTATAATGAACTTAATGAGTGATGAAAGCCTTCCAATAACCTTACAATTGCTTTTGTAAGAAATAGTCTATTGTTAAATAATATGGAATGGGGGTTAGTAACTTTGAGGGTATTAGGTTTGTTTAACTTTATCTTCCTCAAATGTTGTTTAATAAATTTTAATGTTGTGACTACTCTATTACCAACTCCGATATATCGTCAAGTATGGTGACTTTGGACAGTTTGGGCGGATTCTATTATAAAATAGGCACAAGTTTTATTTGATTTGATCAAATTCAATAGTTAGTTTCTTTAGTAACATCTTTTAGCAAAAGCAATTTAGTGTAATTTTATGGGTGATATTTACTTTTGACAGTTGAATTTTATCATAAATAAACTAAGCTGAGCCAATGACAACAGACTAATTTATGTTTATGTAACATATGGTAATAGTAAAATGTGCCTCTAAAACCACTATAATTATGACTTTGTTGACCTCTGGAGATCACACTTATCTACTTAGAGACTTGAATCTTTGCATACTTTATCATCGTAAATTCCTGAAACTCCTTAACATTGATGTCATCCTCCAACTACTTATTATTACGTAAAATGGAATTAACTATAAGTTCAGTTCAGGTGTCCAAAGTCATCCCACATATAGTAGGAAAATCTAAATTATTAAAAAAAATTCTAAGTGCTACTAAATTAGAGTAATTTTTTTGAATCAGATATCATATGAGGGGTTGAGCGTAAAAACGTGCTATCTCCAATGCATCATTTTTTAAATTTATCTAGTTACGAAAGTGAATTATGTATGTTTGGGTTTCTATAGCAAATTACATATTTTCAGATGGATTTTTAATTTTTTTTTTAGAAAATTTTGTTTATATATAACAGCATTGACGTAAAATAATCGTGAAAGCAGATGCAAATGTANCATCCCACATATAGTAGGAAAATCTAAATTATTAAAAAAAATTCTAAGTGCTACTAAATTAGAGTATTTTTTTTGAATCAGATATCATATGAGGGGTTGAGCGTAAAAACGTGCTATCTCCAATGCATCATTTTTTAAATTTATCTAGTTACGAAAGTGAATTATGTATGTTTGGGTTTCTATAGCAAATTACATATTTTCAGATG